>JAVQJD010060189.1:0-17848 GCA_036023655.1 Nannoperca australis | reverse complement strand
ATTTCTCATAGTCTGGGAGTCCTTCATGTGTTTTTTGGCAAACTCTATGCAGGCTTTCATATGTCTTGCACTGAGGAGAGGCTTCCGTCGGGCCACTCTGCCATAAAGCCCCGGCTGGTGGAGGGCTGCAGTGATAGTTGACTTTGTGGACCTTTCTCCCATCTCCCTACTGCATCTCTGGAGCTCAGCCACAGTGATCTCTAGGTTCTCAGTTTGGCTGGACGGCCAGGTCTAGGAAGAGTTCTGGTCATCCCAAACTTCTTCCATTTAAGGATGATGGAGGCCACTGTGCTCTTAGGAACCTTGAGTGCTGCAGAAATCCTTTTGTAACCTCGGCCAGATCTGTGCCTTGCCACAGCAAACATTTCTACATTTCTGTAGACTGTAGACTACTTTTTCTGTCAAGATGGGGTGCTGAGTGTACATTAATGAGGAATAAAATGAACTTTGATTTGATTTTAGCAAATGGCTGCAATAAAACCAAGAAAGAAAAATGTCAAGGGGTCTGAATACTTTCCGTACCCACTGTACATGAACATGGGTCGTTGTGTTTGTGTGTGTCAGTGGTGCCAACCTTGGCTGAGTCAGTGATGTTGTCCCAGTAAGGACTGGGAAAGTCCAGTCGCCCCAGAAGGATCTGGTCAAACAGATCCTCTTGAATGTTACTCTCACTGCACAGAAAGACACCATGAACACCAATTCATCCAATTACTCACCATTACCCAGCACACATGGCACACCTCTACGTTGTGAAAACAACTGCACTGTGTGTTCAACACCTTGCATATTAATAAATAGCCTCACTTGTAACCTAGCATTTAATTCCAGGTTATTATAATAACTGAAGAGCTGTAGATTAAACATGGATCAAATCCCTCCCACACTACGACCGCAGGGTGACGATCCTTAAAGCAACTAATCACAGCAACTGTTTGTCTCTGTAGCATAAGATAACTGACCGGTATGAAAAACACATTTCCAAATAATGTGACTGAACTCTTTAATATTATGCATGTCTGAAGCCTTTTACTCAACATTGTGTTTATTGTTTAAAACCACAAACTACCATACTAATGTGGTACTACATATGGTGCTATGAGTAAATAATTAAAGTAAGGACGAGTACCTTCTAAATGGAGGGAAGCCACACAGGAGGATGTAGGTGATGACACCTGCAGCCCAGATATCTACCTTCAGACCATAACTGTGGAAAGAGTCGAAAAGGTGACTTAATGATTAACTGCAGCTAAATAGCTTACAAATCATTTCCATTATCCATCAACCCAGTGTTACAAATTGAGTACATGACTGACTGGATATAAAACAATAAAATAAAGTACAACATAGTGACATTTCGGAAAGACAAGACTTTCAATCTACTATAATGATATGGACGTAAATATACAACTACAGTAATTTAGGCTGGCACATATACATGATTTGTGTTGCTTTATTCAGTATCCTGACACACAAAATACCAATCTCCTTTTAATCCCCATACAGCTGATTACAACACAGCGGGTGCTGCAGGCCCACATTTCTACTCTGCTATTCTAAAACAAGTCACAGAAAAACATGCATGTTTCTGTAACGAGCACCTTCCCTGGTGAAAACCAAAGATCTAGCTACTGAAAGCCCATACAGTATCGAGCTTACCCAGACTCTGCAATGATTTCTGGAGCCACATATGTAGGAGTTCCACATACGGTATACAAAGGTCCTTCCACCACTGTGGCGAGGCCAAAGTCCCCGAGTTTTAATGACTTGGTGCCATCTGGATCCTCAAACACCTGAAATGAAATACATGCTCAGTTAAAGCCCACTGAGCGGCAGGATTTGTAGGAAAGAAACTAGTGCGAGTGTAAATATATACCAGTAAGTTCTCTGGTTTAATGTCTCTGTGGACGATGTTCATGCTGTGCAGGTACTTCAGGGCTGCAGCCAGATTGTACACCATGACAGTGGCGTCCCTCTCTGTGTATTTAGCCGAGGACGTGATGGCATCGAATAAATCCCCTCCCTGTGCCAACATCAACAAAGCGGTTAGACTTCAAACCACACAGACAAATCAGGATTGTGCATTTCTTCGGTATAAGCCTCTACTATACCTTAACAAGCTCCATAACTAGGTAGAGTTCAGACGATGTGTCCACCTCCTCTATCAACATGATGATGTTGGGGTGTTTCACCTTCCGCAACACTGCAACCTCATTCTCTATAAGGTGCTCCTGGAAACACACCAAGACAAATAATCCAACTGAGTATATTTCTGTTTACTCCACTACACAGGATTTACATTATGTTAGTAAAAAGGCACTGCATTGTTGATTGAATGTGAATTAGTGTCAAGAGCGTGTGTTTCAGTGTGTGTCATTGTTTGTCTGAACATGGGAAGATAATTTGAGTTAGGTCATTAATGAAACATTACCAGCCTAATCTAAATGTGTGGGGTAAGGGGATCAGTGTCATCCTGTGGTGTGTGTGGGTGGGTGTTAATAATGCACAGTGGAACGCCAACATATGACCCTTTTCTTATGGGTGGCGTGCATAGGTAGGCAATGCATTCAAAGAGGTGAGAAGAAATGGGAGAAGGAGATGGGGAGGGGGAAAAAAAACAAAGAGTGAGACCTTTCCACTGCACTTGGCCTTGTCGATGATCTTCAGCGCAAACTCTTTTCCTGTCGACCTTAACAGAAACGGGGCAATTAGGGCCAACAATAAAAAAACCACTGACGCTGCAACTGGAGTAATACAAATCAAGTGCTCACAAGAGAGCAGCAGTAACAGTGAGCAGGAGCACTGCCACACAGTTATTAGAGAGGTATGCTAGCTGTACTAGCCAAGTTTATACAATGAGCAGAGATGCAGTGCAGATACAGGCAGGCTCAACAAGAACCCGAGAGGAACACATACTTAAAGAGCAACTTAACACCAGAAAGAAGGGCAATGTTTCACTGCCATCTCAGGTTAAAAGTTTCAAGTTTGTGTCACCTGTCAGAAGCGAGCTCTGTTGCGCCTATAATCAAAGTGATGTCATGGTGTACTGACACGCTCTGGAGTACACTTCTACAGCACTGCAGCAAGGTGAGAACTTAAAGAGTAACTTAAAACCACCGCAGACCTCCAGTGGTTTTAAATTACTTTAATCTAGAGGTTTTCTTCTTAAAAAAAAAAAAATAGTTTCTTGTAAAATATGCACAATGAAATGGCTACAACTCAGATGTACCCTGTGGAGTTTTTGACCACTATGCAGCAATGTTTTGATGAGTGTGTCCCTGCTTTGTCTTTATGTCCTGCTTACTGCCACACACGCACACATTCTTGCCAACCGTAATATTATTCAACTGATAAAGAAATGTAGCAGGCCTTTATTCAAGTCTGTAAGATGCGATCGGAAGCTCAGAGAGCTTGTATGTGAACCTTTGAGCTCAGATTATGCTGCTCGCATTCAGAAAATTTGCTTTGTAAAAGGAAGGAAATTAATTCTTGTTTCTTAGGCCTCAAGGATACACACAACACATTCTGGTAAGTACTTACTGTAAACATAACTGTGTTTGTTCATAAGACTCTACAGGGAACCTTTAAGTTCTTTCCAGGAAGATGCATCATATTATGAGAGCACACACTTGACAGGCCTCCTCTCATCACCATCCCCCCTGTCTGCCTGGGCAGAGTGTTGACTCATAGATTAAAAGGCTAATGAAGTGAATTCACCGCTGGGTTTAATCCATGGGATATTTCAGTCTCCACAATGCCTGTCATCGGGACTTAAAAACCCTGATGGAGCAGTTACTGCACGTGACGCACGTCTCATTAAGCTGCACAACGCGGCGCCCTGCTGTGCCATGACTGCAGACAGCTGACAACTGTGCATCAAACATTCCCAGTCTGACTGAACGTGTTGTACCTACCTCTCCACGCACTCTTTGACCACAGCGAAGTTGCCATCCCCGATGACCTTGCCAACCTTGTATTTTTCCAAGATGGTGGAGGCATGCTGGTAACGGTTACCATTAACTGCTGGGGAGAGACAGGGGTTACAACAGGCAACAGACGAGCCTTGTTGTTTAATAAAACTAAGGGAGCTCTGGCAGTAACTCAGACTGAAGGAAAGGACAACACACTGTTCAACAAACTAACACAACAAGATGCACAGTGACCTCTACTCATCCCCCTGTGGCAATTACTGTACTGAGCAGCAATATTATGTCCACACACACACACACACACACACAGCCCTAAAATCATTTAGTTAAGTATCTGCTCACACAGCACTGGGATATTTCACTCTTATCTTCCACACTAAGCCTACTCTTTGCCACTTTTGTTGAGTAAGCAAACTCTGAAAAGATGAGGATCAATTTAATGTGATAGTCAATGTCATTTCCACATGCGGGGGGGGGGGGGGTGTCCATGCAATAGTGTTGTCTTAGTTAGCAGATCAGGTGAATGACTCGGATAGGAGAGGACGTACCCTCTGGACTCAGTCGATTGGTTTGCTCCTGGTGGTTGTTCAAGGAGCCATTTACATTAGAGGAAGAGATGTGATGTGACGGAGGGATCTGCAGGGTGCAAATACAAACAAAAATAGAGATGAGCGCCTGGCCTAAAACAAAAACCCACAGAGAAATCACCATGGCAACCTTGGGCTTTAAAAGCGCCCACAATGGCTTCGACTAATGGCATTTTGTTACGTAAAAGTGTTTCAGAAGACATAAAAAGGAGACTAGTTTATGCACATTATACCTAAGCCATGTAATTTAGCAAGCTAAGCCTATTCTTAAACAAAAAAAACTAAAACTAAAAACGTGTGGATACGCAGTATGGTGAGATACGCTATGAAGCGGTCTACTTACAAACAACACATTTTTTAAACAGAACAGCCTGTATGTCAATCTTAAAATGTACATTATTTAAATAGTGCACTATGTCTAAATTCAGCTTGCCCTTCAAAATGTACAAGGTGCGAGAGCTACTGAAATAGATCTCCTCCTCCATATCCACTTATCATCACTGCACATAAAACCGTTATGGCTCCAATTGAATGATTTATTTGTTAAGAGCGTCGTTTCTGCAGCGCACAGCAGTGGCAATTTCAACATCTTATAGCTATATTTTTTAAATGTCATTCATAAACAGCATTAAATCAGAGCCGTGTCCTTTGTCTGTTCCTCACTGTGCCATAATGTACTTCACCTTCCAGTGAGAATATATGATTTACTCTAAAACGGTAGCTCCAAAAAGAAAAACCCCTTCAAGGTCTCTTTTTCAACTGGATACATAAAAAAGCTTTTTCCTCTGATTAAGAACTTCTTTACCTGGCTTTAGTCTACCTGACCACTTCAGTGTTACTGTTTTAGTGAAGCTGAATGAGAGAGTGAGCAACTATGTCGTTAACATCTTTGTGCGTCCTCGTTTAGTTTTTCAAAAAATGTTACTCGGCCTCTTTGCCAGCGAATTATAAAGCTGTCAGTAAATCATAAAAATCTAATATCCTGCCAAATGAATGTGGATGGATAAGTCTTTGACTGGGCTTAGAGAGGAACGGTGGCACTCTGGAGGAGTTGGTTTGCCAGCTGGCTGGAGCTGTTAGAAACTCTGTAGTTTGGGACTAACATGAAGCTTACAGAAGAATCCATCAATAAATCAGATTAATATGTCAAACTCTACCAAAACTACATCGTAGAGCTACAACATGGACTGTAGACAGACCTGTAAGTCATACACGGCTGTCAGTCTGTGATTTGATGACATGACTTATTTCATCATTTTGTAAGTTGGTCAATTCGATTTGGCCTCATTCCCCACCTTAAAGTACAGACTTCATTTATGTGTCTGGGGTCTCTGAGTTGACTGACCTACACTTTACCAAGTGAGATATTACAGCTAAGTCCAGTAAAGGTTTGACATTTTGAAGAAGACAGACGTTGACTGAAGGATCAACCATAAAACCTTAAAAGGTAACCTGTTCAGTTTTTGACTACTAGAGGCTGCATGGACCAGGTCCCCATTTTGTTTGTATGTTGCACATGTGCATAAGCACGCAGATGACCTAATACACATTCCCGCCTTGAATTTCACACTATTCCACAGATGTAGAGATGGCCGTGATGTGTCAAGGAACGTGACAAGGAGCGAACCGCAAGCTAGCAAAAAGGGTTGTTAACAATGCAGTTTTTCTGAATGTAAACCAAACTGTGTTTGCTCAGAAAAAAACTCCACAGAGCACCTTTAAAATCATCCACATCTTATCCATATAACTGTTTGACAGGTCTGGTCTCTTGCCAAAGTGAGATAAGTTGCAGTAGTCGTTCGAGTTAATGAGATAATGCGTTCGAGTGCAGCTGTGGGTGTCTGTGAGCACAACATCTACTGTACGTGATGTGCGGACACACATGGATGTTAATAACCGTCCTACCTTAAAAGTGGGCATGGGTAGGGGGCTGGTGGGAGACGGAGTGGAGGACTTGGTGGACTTTGGAGTTGAGATCTGGCTGCTGGAGACACCATTGACTATATGGAGGAAAAACAGCAGAGCAAACAAAAGAGTCTGATTGTGAATACAAGTCATTTTGTGTGTTTGTATATACAAAAATACATTGCCAGTGATTCAGCTTGTTTGAAGGTGCCTTTCTTTCTGCTACCTGTTAATATATTTATTTATACTGTATGTAATCTTCAACAATGCATCCAAGAGAGACAACTAGCAATTATTAAGAAAACGTCCCACACTCTGTAACTCTTTCATGAGATGCGAAGCACCTCATGGAACTGGCTATAACTTACTCGCACACATTCACAATTAGCAGGTTGCAGATTCTCCACAAGGGAGAGCTGTGTGGTCGTTCTGGACCTGTGCTACACACCGTGTTAGGATCATTTTATTAAATGAGCTAATCTCGTTTACAAAGGCCTACATAACCAGGCTTTCCGGGTGCTCAGTGACCTTGTGGTTCCGCTCAGATGCTTCGGGCTCAGTAACACGTGGAGTATCCAACAGGAACTGTAAGGTGCTCTTACATAAATCCTCTTTTGGATAAACATCCTTTTCTGTTCAGGGGATCAACATGTGGGATTCCTTACCTACAGAACTCAATCTGGAAACTGAAGTTGTTGAAGAGGGATCAGTCATGTAGTCATGAATGATCTGGTGCTTTTTGTTTTGTGGTGTGGTACTGTATTGGTTTGTCTTGTATTGTTTTGTCTGTATTTTCTTCTTAAAATCTGAGTTTTGTGTTTTTAAATGTACCTATTGTTGAGACTATGTTTTGTACTGTTCTTGTGTATGTGTTGCTGAGTTGTATGTATTTTACAGGTCCATCTAAGGACGGGCAGTGCAAATTAGCTTATGCTTTAAATGCTGTGGTGTGTGGCATTGGGTTATGCTACATAATATCCTACAACTGGTTTTATAACATATTTTCTTTATTTTTTAACGCTGCTGGTTTCCTTTATGTGTTCATAAAGTTTAACATTAAAAAAAGCAAAACTACAAACCTCCACAATAAGCAACACCTAACACTAACCTCCGCACAAAAACAAACAAGCAGAACCTACAGTTCTAACATTCATTACTTAGTGTCAACTAAGTCAACAACTGCAAAATGTATTACTTTCCTTACAGGTTTAACCTTCTGCTGCTGTTACTTTTCTTCTCAATTGTTGAACTAAATGAATATGATTATACATTAGACATGGTAATAGAAGGTATGCCTCAAGTGATTTGGCTCAGTTTACGTCATAAACAGGTTTTGTTGGTGGTACAAATATTAATGGCCGTCCTCTGTACTACTATTTAACGCATATCCATAATATAATTTAGTGTGTAACATGAGGTGCACAGGCCCAGCTTCTATTGTGTGAGTGGTTCATTCACTCAAGAACAGACTATTTCGGCCTCCCTCTCTCGGTTTCTGGCACAAAACAGAGACACACTGCGTCAAACTTAAACTCAAAGTCTCTTCATCTGCATAAACCCAGCTGAGCTGAGGAAAATCATTTCACACTGCCTACAGGCTGCGTCTTTGCACTACCGTTTCAGAGTTGTGTTTTATTGTACAATCACTTAGAGGGTTTCCCCCTCGCTTAACATTCCTCTCGGTATTTATCTTGGGTTTGTAATGGAACTTTTGAAGCAATATTTGAGAAAAACTCTCAAACTACATGAAATTAGCTTTTATAGTTTTAAAAGTATAGTTTAACTTTTCAGCACCTCAGCTGCTACAGATGAAGAGGCATGTGATTTGACTGCTCAGCGAGAGCAAGATTTCATTAACACAGCTGAAGAGTGAGTCTAATCAGTTCATGGCTTTGAATCAGTGGATTCTGCAGCAGCTGGCTTTCAAATTAGATAGATGTGTATAATACATGGCATCCCATAGTCTAGTGTGGGTCAGAGGGAAGGAGAGAGAGAAAGAAGGAAATAAAGCCAGAAGAAAACATCAAATAATAAAGAAATGTAGATCTTTTAAGAGTCACAGAAGGCATTTCACCTCTAACCCAAAGAACGGGCAAGACAACAAAACTAGCACTTTTATAATGTTCACTTAATACCATTAAACATTAATCGATGGATCATGGATGAAAAAATGTGGACACTAATCTTTCCTATACTTTGATCGCCACCACTATTGGGGTAAAAATCTAAAGTCCACACTTAAAAGTCCCAAATGTGTGGCCCCGCAGCAAAGGCCATGTTGTTACCTAAATCAAAAGCCTTTAGGACAACCTATCAGTTTGTTAGATGTGCTAATGCTGCATTACCGCAATGTCGGCAGAATGAGAAGAGCAGGAATACGTCCCGTCTGTCCAAGTTGGGGGTGTTTATGTTGATTACCAGAGTAAACTGACAAGACAAACTATGTGGCAGTCTCACCTGGGGATTTGATTGGAGACTGGCTGGTGGAGTAGTGAACAGTTTGCCTTGCTGCAGTGTTACAAACACACACAAACAACAAAAAGAATAGTCAGGTATAATCACATTAGACTACAGGCACTCCAAACTGGCAACCTCTCAAACAGCTCTTCTTTAATCTTGACGTAATGGCTTGTAGAACACTAATTACTCAGCACAATGTCACCATCTCTCAATGCAACACACAAATTGCTTAGTCACTTGTCACAGCTGTTGAGGGTTTAAGATGAGGCTGCCAAATAAAAAGGCTATTACTCAGCCTGTCAACCATAAATGTACCTACAGTGTTATGTAATAAATGGGATTTTTTTTTAAAAGATTTGTGAAACATATTTTCGCACATGTAATCTTTTTTATTTATTTTATGTGTCTTTATGATTTTGTATATTATCTATGCATTAATATCTCTTCCTTTAAACAGGGCTAATAGACAGTTTCTAGACTGCTTCAAGTATGTGTGTACATATGTCATGTGACTTACCTGCACCAGGAGACTTGCTGCGGCGTGAAGGTCCGGGGCTCTTAGTTGTCCGGTTCGGAGTAGCAGAGCGGCTGTGAGGCGACTTTAGCACTCTGCATTCTGGGAAAGCAACACGCTCAGGGTCACGGTGGTATACATTAACCTTCCTCTATCAACAAACCTGTTCTTTCTTCTCAGTCAGAGTTAATGTGGCACAATTATGCCAGACAAGCTGCTGGTACCAAGGGTATGGCCCTGGAAATGTTATTTATGTGGCACGATTTCATGAATGCTGGTTGTTATGGAGACAGAGAGGCAGCAAAGAACAAAAGCAAATAGTGTAAATAGCAAATAATCAAAAGAGATTAAAAAGCAGAGAAGAGCAAGTAAATTATTTGTTATTGGGTTCCAGTTAGGGATAAGCTATATCAGCATTTTAACACTGTGATTTTGATTAGGGTATTTCAAATAGGGTATTGCCAAATTTCTGTACTAATACTGACTTTCCTGTACGTGTAAGAAAAGGAGACATTTTTATATATATTGCTGAATGTTATCTGATTTGTAACTGATTTAAGGTTAAAATAGCCTGTCTGTTAAAGTGCCCCACTACACCTAAACATCACATTATTTAAACTAGTTTTATTGTTAAAGATTTTATGGTGTTTGCTGCATACCACAGCTTATATTATGGTGTTGCTGTTAGCTGTGTGCAGTGAGAGCAGATGTTGTAATGAAGCTTGTGGTAAACTCGTCAGGGTTGTGTTAATGAAGGTGGGGGCGGCGAGAGATATAATATAAGAGCACGAACATGAAAAGAAACAATCCCACAGTGCATTACTAATGTGTTCCCCATGCTATATATCACCAGACACATATTTCACTGACTAATTAAAAGGGGCTCTCAGTATAGTACAATATCTTACCTGGTGTACATATGAAACCCCAACAAACCAAAGTTTTTTCATTTGCTTGTTTGTTTTTTGTTTTTTCCACAATTGAAAGATTATTTTTATACTAACAATTACTTGAGAAATTCACAGCATACTCACTCACTAACTAGATATTTGAAAAAGTGCCAAAAATAAAAATCTTTAGCACAAAAACTGTAACATATGCCACATATAAGCTGCAGTGGGCTGCTCTTCTATGTACATCTTCTGATAACACCATTAGAAAATAATTTTTTTGTGCCTTTTTGCATGATATATAGCGCAAACCATGTTCTGCATCTTTATTCTTTCCAAATTTCAACAATGCTGTGTGTACTGGACCTACTTTGCAATGGATGAGCTGTTTCTGTACCTTCAGCAGACAGTGTGCCTTTTTTGTTCTTTCAAAGACCTAATTCTTAAAAGTGGAGCACAGGAGTGTAAGTGGGACGAAAGCTCCAAACTATTTCCTAATACGACCAATCCACCATCACTAATCCTCAGTAACAGTTAACACAGCCAATGTGTGTTAGGTTAGCTAACAGGGAAGCATATCCTGGCAAAACAACCAAAATATTTTAAACAGGATGTCAATACTTTGGACTGTTACTATAACCTTTTTTCTTTCCATGAGGTCGTCCCATGTTGGCGGAAGTTCTACACAGCTTTAAAAGTGAATTGATCTGTAGGTTTAAAGAGGTCACATCCTGTCTGTGTGCTCTCAAACCTTCATTGGTTTTTCTAAAAGATAAAGGGGTGAAACCTAACAGAGGGTGTGCATAATATACTGTACACACAGTACAGAACATGAACACAAAGGCATGCACGGAAGCACACAAGAATGAAAGCGTGCAGCCTCTTTTCCTTATCTGACAGCAAGAATGTGTGTGTGGAAATTTGTAGCACCAATTCCTTTCTGTAGATGCTGGACTGACTACTAAATAGAATGTCTGTAAATGCAAAAGCTCACTTTCCACTATCACAATTATGATAGTAAACTGGAAAGAGAATCATATAAGAAAGTTAGTATTTTATATACACACACACACACACATACACACACAAACCTAATATACTGCTGTCAACTTCCTAAAGGAAAAGAGGGTGAACACACACACACACACACACACACACACAGACGGATGTTAAGTTAGTCTTAGTCAGGCCTACCAGTCATAAAGGCTGTGGAAGCCTTCCCGCTGTGATCCAACACAAAGTCATCCTGGGCATAGCGGTACTTCTCCGGGCCACACGCTATAAACACATCATCGTCACCAAAGAAGTCCTGCAGGCAGCTAATCTGGAGGAAGAAGGGTAAGAAGGAAGGAGAGATGAAAAACTATATATTCTTAAGGATTTACACTCATTTACTTGTTTTGATATTCAGAGGTGGCAGTGAAAGACATAAATAGATAATTTACATAAGTAGAAAAGTAGCAATTCAATAATAAAAAAATGCTTTGTAAGAGTTCTACATTATGAATTTAAGTTTAAGTATTTCATCAAAATGTATGCAGTGAAAAAGTGCATGTGTTGCTTGTAGCCACTGTAAGATAGTAAACATGGCTACAGAAAAATCCGGAGTTAAAAATATTTTAAAAATACCTGTTTTGTATGAGTAAGGCATTCAGTGCATTAGTTAGGCCTCAAGGAAGCACACAATGCATGTTGGTGAGGAACACGGAAAGTAAACGTAACTTTGTTGTACCTGGTCCAGGTGGCGCTCATTCTGACTACTTTATATAATGTCTAGTAGTAAAACCTAATGTAATTTTTTATGGACATATACGTTTTGGATGTAAAACCTTAATCTGCACAGTAACTTGCAAGCCATGCAAAACATGCAGTGTAATATTATCATCTTGCACAAATTCTATATATTTAAGTATAGGACAAGTACCCCAAAAATTTCGCTATATGACTTGAGAAGTTACTTTTCTTGAAAACTAGGGGTAGAAACTTCCCCAAAAACCCTTATTTATTTCATAGTAAATAATAACAAATACAGTGACAGTTACCAGTTTCTTTCTGCAGCATGGATGATGGAGTTTGGTTCATCAGTGTTCCTAGTGGTTCCAGGGATTTCACATGATTCTACATTAGTTTAATGGCTTTCAATATTTTTGTTCATCCTGTGACTGCAGTATTTTTGCATGTGAAATAATTGCTTCACTCTGTGCTCATTGAAATAGGCCAATTAAACACATTGCAACAGGAAGGTCAAAACACTCTGACATCCAGAATACTGCAGAGTCATAGAAGGAAAGTGGTACAGTTACCGTTTGTGCTGCAGGGTCATTTGTCTTGCTTTTTCTATTCTGTCTCACACTGTGTCATTTTCCCTGCAGCTCAGAGTGCTTTTCTTTTTACACCCACTACCCACACCTGGAGACGGAAACAGGAGTTACTTTTAAACTATAGTGAGTTGTGCCCACACACACACACACACACACGCACATAGATTATCCCTCTGTTGCTGTAGGTGGACAAGTAGGAAGACAAAAGAGGGAAAGATCTGTTCATTATCCCACCCCCCACCACACACAAGTGCACCCACACACTGCGAGGCATATGTACAGTATGTACAGTATGTACACACCCACACACACACACACACACACACACACAGGAGTGATGGCTAAAGATTGTGGGCAGATGGATCCTCAAAGGGAGATTGGGGGCTGACACAGTGGGGAAAAGTGTGTGTGTGTGTGTGTGTTTGTGTATAAAATGGGTAACAGCAGAACCGGTTGTCCAGAAAAGCTTAATGACTACTAAATCGCACAAACAATCTTCAATAAGAGGCTGACTGAAGGAGTAGGAGTGAGACATCTCACAAGTAAAATAGCAAATGTGAAGTATTTAACACAAATACATGTACAGTAGAGTTACACATTCATCAATAATAAATAAGACACTACACATGACACTTCTGCATGTCCTCCATTCAGACAGCATCAATAAAAAATGAAACAGGATGCAGTATCCATAACTTTCTTATAAATAATCATGAACAGTATTTCATGGCCTTAATATGCCCATTTTGTCTAATCGCTGAGGCAAACTGATGCCTTGTTTACATGGCAACAAATAAAAAGATGCAGTAAACGTAGAGAGAAGTATCTATGTAGTATATGTCCATACTGAGTTCTGGCAGATTATCAAAGGTTTGACATAGCTGGACTGGATGCCATTCTCTTAACATGAGCTCTCACTCTGAAACTTGGCAGCTGATCGCCACACCACACAGTCAGGGCACAGGTGTTAGAATCACCATAGTAACAGCCCACACAGATAGTCAGATGTATGTTGTATGATAGTGAGAGACTATTTCATGCGGCTATTAGATAATATTTGTCATTGACCGCTGACCTTAATCCACAAACTGCTTTCTCTGGTGTGTGGACGTTATCACTCATAAAAGCGTCGTGTGTTTTTCCATCCACTCAGCGGGATGTGTTGGTCATTTGTTTGAGGACAATGTGAAGCAGCAACACAGGGACTGCTGAAGTGAGCACTGTCCCCTGGCAGGGAAACCACCATCCGTGATGACATTAGCCGTCAGAGGACCGTGGTGACGGCTCAAAATAATTTTAGGAAATATGCTTATTTGCTTTCTGGCAGAGAGTTAGATGTGAAGATTGATACCATTCTCATATTGGTCCATTAAATATACCACACAATAGCCAGCAGCCAGTTAACTTAGCTTAGCACAAAGACTGGAAACGGGGTAAACAGCTAGCCTGGCTCTGTCCAACTGTGAGTCCACCTACCAGTACCTCTAAAACTCACTAATTAAGGTGTGATATATTGTTTGTTGAGTCCATACAAAAAAATTAAGTGTAAAAATTATAACTTTCTGTTTTAAAGAGATTTATATGCCAGACTATTTCTTGAACAGGCACAGTAACTTCTCATCTAACTCTTTACCAGAAAGCAAATAAACCCAACATGTCCATAGAGTCAACAATTTATTTGGAAGTCGCTTTGGATAAAAGCGTCTGCTAAATGCCTAAATGTAATGTAATGTAAAGTCATGTTGACACTGTTAGGTCACATGTTAACTAAATTACCTCACATTAATTTCAATTCCAATTTGAATCAATCCAATAGGCCTTCGCCATGTTATCTCGCTGTTGCCCCAGGACATGCTTGTCTCCGCACCACCTGAGGCGACAGGCTAACGATAAGGAAAATAACTCATGGCTTTAATTTATATACCTTTTCAAGAAGGCCCCTGGCTGCATTCTCATTTACTGTCACCCCTACACACACCTCTCTCTCTGCAAGGCTAGCACTGCTGTGCCCTGTGATAAAGTACTTTTCAGCTGGCCTGTGATACCCAGGGGAATGCAAGGAAATGGAGACAAATTGTGCCTGAGTTTAAAAAGGCAAGAGGTTAGGTGTTTGAGAAATTATGTTCAATGATGATGTCTGTTAGATTATGGTGTTTTAATTTAGATGCACTGCTCTATTTACATCTTCCTGGTTAAAATGACATTATTTAAGAGTAATTGAACTCAAGTGGTGGTATGTGGAGTAAGAGAGGAAGCACTCGTCTGACCATACCCAGGTGTTATAATCATATGAAAGTCATGTATGCTGGCAACTGACTGGCATCAGCTAATCACCAGTCACATTCACTAATCATATTCATGATGATGATGATGATTTGCCAAGCTCTCACTTACTCATAATGTCACCACTATTGGTTATGATTTGATCCCTGCAGCTACTCCCCGCTGTACTGGCTGAGTAGATTGATTTCTCCCTCCACCACCCCACTCTCCTGTTGTTCTAGTTTCTCATTCAACATCTCTTGTCTTTTATGTTTGTGTAGCTTGCATCTCACTGAAATATGTCTGTTGGATTACTTTCTATTAAAGTGTATATCTATTTATGTTGTAAATTATCTATATCCTCTGACATAAATGACATTATGATGCTGGTGTTAAAACTTAAAAACATGTCTTAATGTTGTCCTTACAAACAACAAAATATCTGGAGCACAGTATTTGGAGCAAAGAAGTAAAAGGGGTGTATGAATGTCAGACCGCATTGTTGGAAGTTTGCCTTCTTAAGATGCGACAACCGCCCCCGCCCCTCTTGTACATCTGACCTTATCTTGCTCCCATCATCCGTCTGTGTCCTCTGCCTTGCCGGCTGTACTTTCTGCCCTGCTAAGCTTGCCAACAGAGGAAATACAGGCCTCAGAGCAGAGCTTCAAGTGTGTGTGCATATCAAAAGGAATCGGTTTATTAGGCCAATTTCAAACCCTTACCTTTTTTAAAACATTATAACACTACGTACAAAATTAACATACCTTGAGCATTTTTCAACATTAATATATATATTTAAAAAAATTAGGCAATAGGTTCCCACACAGTCCAGGTTAGAAATCCTGTTGACTTCTCTGTTCCAAAAAACAATTTCACACAACAACAGGTGCTAAGACATTAGGGCAGTGGAAAAGACTGCAAATGGCTGAACAAGATACACACAAGAAAGTAAAGGCTCTCCTTGTGGTGGCTGACAGGACAATGATCACTGTAATCAGTGGTTACCATCAGCCCCATTTACCTCCAAACCCCTCATTGCTGCTCATCACCCTGTACCAAATGAGCAGGAGGCAAAGAAGGTGGGTGGAGTCCTGAGGGAAAGAAAAAAAAGACAGAAAGATCGAGCTCTCTGCCTCTTGCCTTGGGGAAGGTCGGCCTACACAGCACTCTTACAAAGGAGAAGAACCTTTTATGGTGAACCTGATGTGCACTCTTTACACAAGCTCTCACTTAAACTGTTACTTCAGAACATGCAGATAGCTAGATGCCTATTAAAGTTGCCAGGGTGATGCTTAAGCTAAAGCTAACCAGATTATTAACTCTATTTGAACTCACAGACAGAGGCTGCTTCCCAAGAGTTTAATTCCTCTGGATTAAAGTGGTAAATCTTGGGCACGTGTAACGGCCAAGACAAGACAAATTAGCAATGAGAAATCTTAGCCAATCATTAACTCGCTGCTGTGGATTCACTACATTAGCCACATTAAACATTTAGAACATATATTTATATACATTTAATAAACTTAAGTTGCTTTCAACCTCTAGAACATTCAAAAGCAACCACACAGATGTAAAAGAACCAACAAATACATCAATCACAGAAAGCACTGAAGAAGAAACACGATAAACAAGAACGTCTCCTTGAGGTTTTTATAAACAGGATTTCATTAATTCATAAAGGGCATTTAAAAAGGAGATACTCAAGGCAAAAACACTTCATAACAAGAGAAGTATACATTCAAATTGGCAGTTTTTCTACATTTGTAAACCAGTTGAGGGAAACTCCAAGGCAGTGTGGTGAACTCTGCCTCACACCAGCCAGTGGCTGGTTGCACTATAACACATTACACAGCTGTCTGGCTCTCTCTGTACCACTGCTCCAAGTCATTTTCACACACAGCAACAGAGACATTACAGTACATAACCTCAGGCTGTCAGAATGTACATGAGCGCTGAGCACTTTATACTCAAACGGAGCTGTGCAAGAAGGAATGAAGAGAGTGGGCGTAAAAGCCTAAACATGCACACACAACTTTTCACCCAAATGAGCCTCAGTAGATTACACTTCTCATTTATTGCTGAGGTGCTAAGAGATCCACAATGGATGAAAAAAAATTCTTTGTTGCCAATTAACATAATACTAAGTTTCCAATTAAAAACTAATAATATTATTGCGCTTAAAGCGGCTATTAGGCAATAATGCTCAAAATACAATATTACAGTTTCAGCAGAAGTCCCCAGAGACCTACATTAATATGTATTGGAATGTAACTAACATTTCATTGTTGCACTATACAATTACACAATTAAATAAATAAAACTGTCCACTAACATAAACATCAACACTTTAAAAGCAAGAGTCACCTCAAGACAACTAAAAGAATAAACACTGTGAAACTCCACCATCAGTATCAGAAACAGTTGTCAGGATCACTTAGACATACAGCTCATGATCTGCCCTGTGCAAAAATATTCATAACATCAATCTGCCAAATTTTGCTGAGGCAGTCTGGGCTTGCTTGAATGATTAAACTCAAGTAGACAAACAATAGAGTGTGGGCTGGGGTTTGAATGCTGGCTAACCATAGCATGATGTCAACTCTCCTGCTGCAAAGAATGAATGAGGGTCAGGCTTGGGCAAAGACAACAAAACAAGTAGTTGAGATCACACAGCACACAATGGAGGCCCTCCCCATTTGCGGCCTCCACACGTTCTGCACAGCCGACAGCCCCGTGTCCCCCCTGACACCCCCTCTCTCTGTCGTCTGCCGGCTTTTTGTTTTCCTGTTTGTCAATGTGGGGTATCATGCCAGCACTTGTGAAATGTGGAACAGGCACTCCTGCTTTATTAACACACTGAAGTATGTTTGTATCGCCCACTAAGACTGAGGGAAAGTATTACTGGTGTGTGTGTGTGTGTGTGTGTGTGTGTGTGTGTGTGTGTGTGTGTGTGTGTGTGTGTGTGTGTGTGTGTGTGTGTGTG
>JAVQJD010060187.1:0-13425 GCA_036023655.1 Nannoperca australis | reverse complement strand
TATGGAGGACCCCCTAGTGAGCATGGGGAGAACATGCAAACTCCACACAGAAAGGCCTGGAATCAAACCCACGACCTTCTTGCTGTGAGGCAACCGCACAATGCACTGAGCCACCATGCTACATATTGAATCTATATTATGTTTACACTATCATATTCTCCATGATGTTTGGAATCTATCACTTCATCAGATCAAAGTAGTCTTTACATTTCTTGTGCATATTCTGGACACATTTGGTGTCTGTTAGTTTACGGACCTCCTAGGTTTGGTTGCAAAACACAAGTCTGTCTAAATTCAAGAGCACCATACAGTTCTCTGGATTTACTGCATGTTAAACCCACTGAGCAGTAGACCTCTGCATTATTTTTATGTTTTTCTACTGTATACAGTATTGAACTCTGGCAATGCTCCTAATGATGTTTGATAAACAGGTGATGTCAGGGAAGAAAGCACAGAAAGCAATAATGGCAACAAAGAAGAGAAGAGAAGAGAATTAATCACAAGTTACAAAAGATGAAAACCCCCCAAAAATGAACAGAACTAACAGATATATCTGTTGACCCATTGAAAAGAGTCTAATTGGTGCAGCATTGAAAAGTTTTACAGTCTGTAAAGTCTTATTATGAAATATGTTTTTAAAATGAGAATTTTTAGAAAATGTTTCTTTTTATGGATCCATTTTTAACAGATAGTTAACCATAACAATAGACATGGGATTGACAGAGACCAGTGGTAAACATGAAGACAAAGAATACAATAAAAAAAGAACATATTCAAAATAAGTAATGATAACAACAATTATGGCATGATGACAGCGACAAGAGTAACAGCAACAATAATTAGACACATGAAAAATTAAGGTCTATGGCATTTAAGGTGTCTTACAGGAGAATAAGATTGAGGGGGCAGTGAACTGACAGAGCTGAGTCATCTCAGGAGCATTTATATAACATATTCTTTTCCAATTTCCTTAAGTACTTTTTTGTTAATCTTTGAAAGACTTCAATTTGCTTAGCAAGAGGTGCCTGGACCCTAAAGAAGGGGTGTCGGACAACTTTCATTGGTGGATAAAGAGTCTTCTGCACTGGGTTGCCGCAGTTTGCATCCAGTGTGAAATTGTGAAAGCCAGATCCTCAGTGAAACCTTGCCCACAACTGTACCTCTATACACACTACCCTCTGGTTCCATGTACTTCCATGTATGTCCTGAGCTTTGGAGCAGCTCCACAGGATATGAGATGTAGGGCCCTCTGCTGGGCATAGCCAGCAGTCAGTTATCCTTCAGCTATCCTTCAACCAGTGGAGTATCCAGAACATTCTATTGATAAATAATATTGTAAGACCTCTCCCATAAGAGAACATTTTTTTAATTCTCTAAAATCAAGTTTGATTTCTTTCTTTTTTAAGAGCAGCAACATGTAACATCTTTTTTCTTTTCTCAAGACAGAAAAGCACATTTCTGGAAAATTATTGAAAAAAGGAATTTTCTTGATTGAGTACTGATGTGAAATTAGTGTATATATCCATATTTGGAGGAATGTTTGGATGGACAGATAATAGATTAGTCATTAGTTTCTATGAATGTTTTTTTGTCTTGCAATGAATGCAATTTAAGTACCATGTAAACACAGTGAATTCAAGATGACCACCACAAAAGGCATGCTACAATCCCATGTGTTGGAATTAGTTGTGGTTAACTCTCTATTGGTAAATATATGTGACACAATGTTTTGCCCAAATGCATTCCATTTCTCATATACATACTTCCATACCATTCGTACCCAACCGGTCAAGGCAGATCACGCCCACCTAGAGCCTGGTTCTGGTTCTGCTCGAGGTTTCTACCTGTGAAAAGGTTAGTTTTTCCTTGCCATTGTCGCCTGACAACAGCAATGTGTTTGTCCGTCTCTACTTTCTGATTTCCCCACGCTGGTTGTGGCTCTCAGCTCCAAGCCAAGTTCCTACTGAAGATGTAAATCTTTAAAAACAATATATAGTTTCATTTTTTTAAAGGCTCAGTAATTTCCTAAAACAGCTGGTCACTGTATGACACTCAAACAATAGGAAATAGTGCATTTGTTGGGGTCTATTTTTAATGGCGGATTAATCCACATTTGGTGCTCTACTGAATAATTCTTTGCCTTCAGCAGGACAGTGTATGTGGGTTTTTGGTGATGAAGGAACACATCGCCCAGTGCAACAGTGTGGCTTTTTGAGTGGAGCTCTGTGGCACAGAGAAAGAAGATGTATCAGGCTTTGGATATACACACAATGCTAGTTGGATAGATTGTTGATTTGGCTCTTCATGTGGTAGAACTGCATGTGAGTGTAGAGTTGTGTTGTTTCATAAATGTAAACTGTGAAGGAGTTGACTGATGCTGAAGGTGGCATATACTGTATATATTCCAGAATTTCTTGTTATCATCATGACACTCCAGGAGATAAAAGGCATTGCTATAGTTACCTCTCAGCATAGTATACGGACATGTCAGCCCACTGCAGTTACTGCTAATGTTAGCATACCACATGGATGCATGAAAAGAGAGCTGAGCTGGGGGGTACAGATGAAAATGAGAGAAAAGGAAAGGTAAAGAGAAGATGAAGTCAGCAGGGCTTTTGTATATGGATGTGAAGGAACAGGCTACCTTCCAGGCCATTTTATTACATAACCTGGCAAATTGTCCAGAACTCCTCTGTCTGCTTTCTTTATTCTCCACAACATAATGCAAACTCTTTTATACAGCACCAGATCCCCTGCAGTAACACTAGCATGCATGTACTTTTGAACTTTCCTGCACACATTCACACACACACACACACACACACACACACACACACACACACAGGCTCACACACGCACTTTACTTCCAATTCCAGCTATTTAGCCTGAGCACCACTCCAGCAGAGTAGGTCTATGTTGCCATGGCAACCGCATCACAGCAGGAGGCAGGATGAGGGGATGAGAGAAGGATGGAGTGAGGTGGAAAAGTTGAGTTGAGGAGTAAGTGTATGACACACAGAGGGAAATAGTAAGAAAGAGAGAGAAGCTAGTCAGTCAAATTTTATTTAAATTATACAGCCCAATATTGCAAATCACAAATCTGCCTCATGTACCATATACAGCCCCCTCTGTCCTTTGACCCTCGACTCAGATGAGGAAAAACTCCCCCCAAAACCCTTTAACAGGACACAATACCCCAATAATGTGTTAAATCACATTAAACTACTATTTATTTCAACTGAC
This sequence comes from Nannoperca australis, assembly GCA_036023655.1. Lineage (NCBI taxonomy): Eukaryota > Metazoa > Chordata > Actinopteri > Centrarchiformes > Percichthyidae > Nannoperca > Nannoperca australis. The sequence goes on along the minus strand of JAVQJD010060187.1, from coordinate 10,182 downwards.
ATATTTTATAGATTATACATTCATTATACATTATAAATTCTGTGGACAATTGGCCACCGAGTAGCACAAAGTGCAGCTTTGCAGCAGCAAATTGGTATTTCTTTCTTAAAGCACACCCAACAGATGGATTATGGGCGCAGGCACTTACAGTCACTCCATGCAAAGGCTCTGGCTTAGGGCCCCACTGTGCCTGGTATGCATATTTAGTAATCTATCGAATGGTGCACTGTGCACCTGCAGCCACTCCCTCAGTGTATTATGCACAGCACCCCATGCCCTCATTCACACAATTAGCACCTTCAAGGCTTTGGATTAATTTTGCATTTCTGAATGTATTTTCAGTTGGCAATTTTGAGTTTTTTTGTCGCAAAGATGTTAATTACTCTAATAAGTAGACGCAGCTGATCAATAGAGCGCAATGGCGCTCATGTGGCATCCCACCAGCTTCAAAGCTTAAATCAGAGTCAGCAAGCTTAATACATTGTTATTATAAAATATTTGAAATGAGCAAATAAATTAGATTTTACTAATATAATTTCAAATGAAGTTACAGTATGCAAAAGTGAGTCTATTTTGTATTCTCTTTCTTAATAGCCACCATCCCCGCCATTCAATGCACACAAATTCAACTCTAGCTTCCTCCTGATTCTGCCTCCATCTATTGAAGCTGTATAGCAGAATTTCGGGAGCAGGACCACACCCCAATAATGTTAAGTACGACATTATATCCTCCTACATAAATACCCTCCTAAACCCTCTCTTCGTTTTGCTCTTTCGCTTACTGCACCCCCCCCTCCTTTTTCTTCTCGATTCTTTCTCTATTCTTGGTAGGGTTCTGAAGGGGGTCCGTCGTACCCGGGTGCCACGACGGATTCCCTACGAAGCTAAACCACGGCATCATCAGAAGACTCAAGCATTCCAGCTCGTATCATTGTTAAAATAAATCATTCAAACGTATCTCGTTGATGGTGTGGTCCTTGCTAGTGAAATACAAGTAAATTAGTATAAACAGGCTACAGAAGACAACGCCCTAAAACCAATAGCACAACGGGATTCATGGGTGATAGGCTGAGCTTCCAATCCACACCTCACACAAGGGAGCCTGACTCTGTTTCTCAAGCTATCAATAACTGTACATTATCATTAGAAAAGATGGTAGTTTATAAAGAAATAAAATTAGGTATTAAATTAGGTCTAGTGTTTGTGTTATTATTGGGACACATGAGCTCTGACGTTATTCTCTTCTCCCTGTTTACGTCCAGCTCTAGTACAGCAGCCTCATAGGACACATCTATCAATTTCCACAGTAATAGTCACCTGTAATATTAACCTGTAGGCTGTTGCCACTTACTATATGAACTATTGAAAAATGTCATTGCTGTAACTATCACAGAACCAGGACTTTAAGCATTAAACAGATGAGCAGAAAATGACAACAAGTCCAAGCTTTCTTTTCTTTTCTGCCCAGTAAGAAAAAAGACAATTAAATGACAATTAAATGAAGTATCCAAGCTGAGCTGATGGATGGAGTGTGTTTGCTTTTCTGATTTATTTTTGAGTACATTAAACAGTTTCCTGTGGTTGGAGTCAAAGTTTAATGCACCAAGTTAGACGAAAACATTGCTAGTGTGTAAGCAGGTCCACCCAGGTACCCCTGCCACCACTGCTAATTAGAAAAACTAATAAGAAGTAAAGGTGCATCCAAGGATATCTGCAGCCACAATTCACAAATACAAAAGCTAACAAATCCTAGAAATCAAACACAGAACGCAAAATATTAGAAAACATAGAAAATGTAAAATGTATTTTTCTTTAAAATATCGCTGTTTTGGAGCCAACTTTTAATGTGCTTCAAAAATGTTTGAAACGCAAAGTATATGGAATTTGTCGCTACAACATGCTAAATGTATTGTTCTGTCAGAACTCTTTGGTAGCTTGTCTTGTTTGCTTTGAAGTGACACCAATCAGGACACCAAGATCATCAATATGTAATGTAGCATGCAGGAGATTATAACCATAGGGAAATTCTGCTTAGCAGAGCCACAGAAAGTTTTGACGTGTTTAGCCTAGCTTAAACGTGAAGCAGGGGAAAACAGCTAACCTGGCTTTTCCCAAAATTCAAAAAATACACCTAAAAGCACCTCTAAAGCTCATTGTATCTTTTCTGTTTAATGTCTACACAAGCAGATAAGTAAAAATAAAAATGTGGTTTATGTAGTTATGTGCTAGAACTATTTTTTGGCAAATAACATGTTGCAGTGATTGTGCACAGCTTCCTGAAGTCTTGCCATCATAGTGAGGTCAGGTTTGGTACCGCTTTGCCTGTACAGAGACCAAAAGCTAAATCTGTGCTAATCAACATTATCTAGCAACCAGATGCTGCACAGAAGTGCTGGGCAGAGGGATGAACAGTTTGTCAGGAAACAGACCCAACATGAAATTACAAATTGACATCTTTTTGTTTAGTTTCGTGCTTTTGGACAGAGCCAGGGTTGCTGACAAACAGTGCCGGGACATCCTCTGCTGTACCTTCTCGGTGAGGGAGCTGATGTTGACCTCCCACTTGAGGTCCTGGGTGATGATGGTGCCCAAGAAGCGGAAGGACTCTACAGTGTAGACTATGGAGAGATACAGGGTGATGGGCAATGTATCACCATTTTACATAGCAGTATATATGGTTTCCTTTAAGCAAGATGCTGCACAATTCACCAACCCTTGAAGTAACCCTCTTATTTCTGGGTGTTCTCTTTACCCTGCGTGAATGATATTCTCAACAGGCAGGCAGCTTTAGTAATAGAAAACGTCTGCAGGAGCTGCACTGCCATCCTCCACCAAACCTCCACTCACGTTTAGTACATAATTGGATGCCTCCAACTGTATTCAGGCCATAATTCGTTAACCCATGGTGAGTTAATACAATTGCACTACTATACGGATTCATCCAATATTGTTGGTAAGTGAAGAATGAGGCGACCAGTAATGGATTGTATATGAATATAACTGTGGTCTCATTGATATTAGACTCTGCTTTGGAAGATTACACTATTAGTCTGTGGTGATGAGATCTCTGCTGTGGCAGGAGGTTTAATAGCAAGGGGAAAGGTCATAGAGAGAGTGGATTAAATAAAGCGGAGGGAATTGGTACATATAGTTGTCATTGGTTCCCACCAATAACCACTGTAGTGCAATAACGCCATTCTGTTGGAGCTCTAATGAGGTTGTGTGCATTTGGCCTTGATAAAGTCTTGCGGTTATGTCTTCCAGCCTGTCAGCTGTGACTGGCTGGACCACAGTGAATTGGCAGTAGGGGGGAAATGAACTTCTCACTGCGCCTCAGGAAATTTGATTTCTAACCCTGAGACAGCATATTATTTTTGATTATATTCATATTTGTGTTGATATCATCTGTCTTCATAGGGAGGAGAGAGACCTCTGTAGATTTGTGTCTGTGTAAATAAAAGCTGGGAAACATCTTACAATGTGGGGGTATTTTACCTGCTTCTCTCTATAGCAAGGTGTAATGCAGGAATTGTACTTCATTATACTACAAAGATACATGTAATGTCTCGGTGAATCTATGCAAAGAAGGGTGTAATAGATAACTTAAGTTGCAGAGGCTCGCAGAACACATAACCCACATACATTTCAAGAATGCATTGTAAGATCTGATTTAAGTGTTTATTCATGAAATGCAAGATTTACACTTTATTTCGAATACATTGTCCCAAGCGGCGGCAGCACATGTCTCATTAAGATCCTTAGGTAAGATATGATTTTCTTGTTAAACCGATTTTTACAGTACATGTTAACATAACAACTGTTGCTAAAATGACCATTAAATTACCTAGTCATAGTAGGATCTTGTTGAACAACAACAAGAACACAACATAAAGAACATGGAGGCTGACACCCCAAAACCTTCAGTGCCTGCAGCTTAATGAAATCCCTGTCAGTTTCCAGCAAGAAACTCACTTTCCTGGTATTATTTGGAAGCATTGTACATAAGAGTCACCCTGAAGCAGCTGTAATGTACAGTATGTGTCAATGCAGGACTATTTATCAGCTGCTGGGAAACAGCAAACATATAAACATATATGATACCCTGCACTGTGAAGGTTTCCCTTGCTGGATACATTAACTAGTAGCTAGTAGACTCCTATGAACCAACTATAAACCTAGAAGTCTCTAATTACATGTGGCTTGCTGAGCCCAGAGCCCATAATGTCAAACATGGCTGTTTATATTCCTAGATAAATAACGTCACCTATTCCACTAGGTGGACGGTCATCCGCTTTTAAATACAAAGCTATGTATTTGAAGCTGTGCATGTGGGGGCATGTTTACATTTTACTGCATCTGAGAGATGGCAGGATGGGTATTCTCATTGACAGGGTTGTTAGTGCTTATTGCTTGTGACTTCATTAAGTGAGACCCAGAGGGAGACAGCGAGGCCAGAGAGCAGGACCGCTGTGGAATAAAGCAGCAGTTAACCCTTCAGAGCTGTCTTGTTGGCAGACATGCAGGATGTCTACTGACAGCTCCCAATAAAGACAATTACAAGTATAAAGAGGCAGGTAACCTTTTCTATTACAGTTCTATAATTAATCTGAAATAAGTGGATATAATCAAGTAAGAGTTAAGTTAAATACAGAAGATGGGAGTAAGGGGTTATGGCATTGAAATGACTGGTAATATAACTGAATAGAATTCTGTATACTTAACTTGTTTGGTGCAGTTAAGATGAACGCTAGTGTTTTTCCACTTAGTTTGGTTTGATTAGGCTGGTGTGAAAGCTATTATTCAAACTCAAACACCCAGCTGGATATTGGTACACTTCCAATAAAACGCTGGAGTGATTCCTTTGTAGTGCAAACACAAACCAGATGAGCCGATCAACTCAATGATAGTAGATATGATTTTACAGTGAATTCAAAAGCTAACTACTTTTTTAAATGTATGCAATCCATCTAGTTATCCTTACAGCTGTCAAGGAAACAATCTTCATTATTATCATCATCATTTGATAACCATGGCAATGTGAGCATTTACCCACACCGTACCTTTATAATATATCCCCGATATGAATGCAGAATCTGTACGCAATGGATTTTGGTATGGGAAGAATTCTGGTTTCCATTTGTAGTTTGAGTAATATTGAACAATCATGTTTAAGCGGGCTTTGGTTGCATGCAGTTAAACAGTCCATGTGGAGAGCAAAAGAGGTGGGACGCACTGGCCAAAATGCAGTCTCTGTTGTATGACAATAATTTACCTTTTAAGCAATCAGAACCCTTAAGATTAGCTTTTTATCAGCTTTTTTATTGATCTGCTTTTAAATCATCGTCAGATGATCGATAGATGATGGGTTCTGAGCTTGCTAAACGGACTGTAAACAATAATCAACATACCACAAAAAAAGAAGTCTTGACCTAGATATTTGTTTTCCGTCATTTGGCTAGACCAGAATCCTTTGTTCAAATTGTCCATTGCCATTCAGTGGCAGGGGCGTTGTTTTGGGAATGCATGATGACAATGAGCTTATTGAAAGTATTGACCCAAACTAAATGTTTGTTGTGACTGACCCTGTGCGGGATACAGAGGAAAAAACATGTCATCACAGCATTACATTTTTTTGCAGTAATGAAAATACAGGTTTGCAATAGTGATGATTCTGCCAGAACAGGCAATTTTTTAATTAATGAATCTGACTGAATTTTGGTTGCTCTTACCATGCCTCAAAAAGATAATGCACACAACAATGGTGCCCTGTGAGAACAGACAGTCACTGGCTTCATTTTGGTAAACTTTATATAAGTTCTTACATCTTATTAATTTGGATTGAAATTGTGGATGAAGAAATAATGAAGTACATTAATCCCACAGAGAAGGTTGTGATAAGAATGGAATATAAATTGTTTGAAACAAAAGCTGTACTTGATCTAGGTAGTGATATTGGCAAACTGCTGACTGGTGTTTTTCAGATGTAAAAAGACTATATGGTAAAATTAGCCGAGACGTTAAATAGACTGAAACATTGGATACATTGGCTTCACAGAATTTTTCAGCTAATTCTTGGTTTTCATCAACTCCCTTCATGTCCCTCCTCATTATACTGTCATCCTATATATTTCAATAAAGTGGGGAAAGATGCAGATTTGAAAGATGCTAATATCCAGCCATTCATTCATTCATAATTATATTATGAGGCTATATTATGTGTGCATGAATTTAGCTGTACAAGAGTGATCCAACCTCAATGGCTGGGAATTAACCTTTGTGGCCTGTGTCAGCAAAGGTTGTCTGAACACAGGTAGCAACAAACTTCAGGGTCTCCTGAATAGAGCCCTGCCCAACACTAGCCAAACCTCTTCACCCAAACTACAAACCAAGGAGTAGCAATATGTTTACTGATATCCTTTAAAGAAGAAATTAAGTTATTCAAACCAGTGGTACTTGCCAAAGAGCAGTGTTGCCTTGGACAGCTTTAATATGACAGTAACTGACTGTTTAATGTATGAAAATTTTAGGAGTCTTGCAAAGCTTTCTTGTCGTATCACATTTTTAAAACATCACTTCTTCTGTCTGTGATGGTCTAACTGTGGTTCCATGAGTGGTCCTTGGGGAATATAAACAAATAAAAAATAATCTAATGTCACTGTTTCAGATAATTCCTAAAAGTTACAACAACAACTGGATATATGAATACTTTGAATAAATATTTTCATAGAGGAAGTTCGTGGAACAAACCTTGTACTGTATGTACAGTTGATACTTTAATACATACTTTTATTTTTAGAGGCCTATGTCTGCCTCTAGTGGCTCAGATCAAAATGTAGTTCTGGGATTAGTGTTACAAAGTTATAGAGGAAGATTTCTAAGTGCTGTTACGATTATTTTCCAGCTGATACAGTGTTTTTGAACAGCAACATTTTCAATATGCACACAGTTTTTTCCACACCTGTGCCCATTGTGACTGTGACTGGCTGCAGTGTTGACTGCACTGAACTGGGAGCAGAGGTGAGCCAGTCATTCAGTGGCTCACTGCTATTTTGCTGTCAAGGACCACTTGGATTTGCGCTTGCTTCGCTCGCCTGTTCAGTCCAGGTCAATGGTCCATGGTGCTAAATCACTGATGTGCAGTCATGTCCTCTGCTCATCCTCATGGCTTTACCACATGATGAAAATGTCTTCTCCAAACAGCTCAGTTCCTTTCTCTTGATGATTGAATGAAATATAAATCCTTGAAGTTGGAGGATCCCCTTTCTCACAACCAAACTGTTTCTGCAGTCCACAACTGGTTCGATTTTCTACCTAATATAATTAAAGTGTTTCTTACAGTTTATGAACTCTTTCTGGGCAAAGGATCTCCTCAGAGCAACACAGTAAGCAAATGTGTTTTCTCCTCACCAGTTAAATGAATTTAAGTTGCTGTAGATTTGCTGCTGGTGGTTTTACACCTCCCACACAAGGACATCAGTTTTCTCCATATGCGCCCGATTGTTGTCTCTATTATGACATTTTTAGAGAACTGTGGCAAAAAGAACACTTCATTACAAGGAAAACAAATGGTTTACTTGGTCATAACGAGACCAGCATCAATGCACAGACTGAATGCATTGCATATATTCCTTCTGATTTTACCCTTTCATGTGATACCTTTAATGCCTCTGGTCAGCTTTCACACCCTCTGTTCCCCCATCATGCACTATCGACTGTGGTTTGTACTTTATGACAATTATTCCTAATCTGTATATGGACTCAGCACAAATACACTTTGCAACTTGAAATGTAATGGGAGCTGTTAAAGGACATTTCAGATTTTTTACAATGTAGGTCTCATTTTCATACTTTTGTCCTCCATTTACATCAGTAATGGAAACACTTCATTACCAAAACGAATTATGGTGACGTCTCTACAACAAAGAACCATGGTGAAAGAAAGTACAACTAGATGATCAGAGAGTTTATCCAAATGAAATAGAAATATTAAAATAAAGTGTTTGTGGGGACATAGGGGACACTTACAGACTGTAGCCAGCGGAGCTTTGTCAGTCACTAAAAGGACATTAATTCCCCTATGAAAGGGCACATGTGTTGTAACTTGACTAGCATCCAACAAAATTTGTTTGTTTTTGTTATTTTTTTAATTGTGTGAGATTTAGTTATCATAAGATGTATTTTATATACCCCTACTTTACTACTATTACTACTCACTCTCATAAGATGTAAGATGTATTATACAATCACTATCATAAGATGTTGTTTAACTTTTTATTTGTACTCACTTATTGCTTTATTAATACTCATATAATTTCATGGCTTTATTCCAATATATGTTTTTTACCCTCCTGAAGTGACTTCAGGGTTCAACCCGTATTAATCCTGACATGTACACGATTTGCGACCTACCTCACACAGTAGTTTTAGGGTCTCAGGCCCTTTTAACAGGTTTACTGTTTTTCTATCTTTGTAACAGGTTTTTATTCTGTATACTGGTCCAGCCTTTATCATCCTTTTCACTCCTCGTCGTTTCTACTGAAGTCTTAGTAGTCTGAGGAAATAAGTCAATTTTGCCTCTCCAGGTTTTTCCCCTAACCTTAGTTAAACATAATTTATTTTAAAGGAGCCCCATACTCCTCCAAGTCCCAGACTTGTGAAGGCCTTCGCCTTCTAACACCACCCGTCGATACCCTTTTTTTATTCCACTAACCAAATATGCCAAAACAGTTTCAAATTGTCATTTCAGAATACTTTCTTACAAATTACAAATTTCACATTCTCGTTCTTTTGGATCGCAGCGCTGAGATGACCAGCCTCGGGTGTCCGGTCCTCCGTCTCCACCTTGTTTTGTGGGGAGGTTGATGCTGAAGCCAAACTTCCGGATGATCAATCACCTTCCACACCGAGTCTGGATGAACTCAGTTGAGCGATCCTACTTCTGACACCAAGTTTGTGGTGGAAAATCTGGAAACAAGAGTCTCTGAATCATGAAAGTCTTTTGAGTATTTATGAAGCTTTCTGCAGAAAGAACCCGTTGATGTGCACTCAAGGGGTGTCACAGTCAAAAGGGCCAGGAAGAACCTGGTTACACTGTCTTTATAGGACGCAAGTCTGTGAGTGTAGCAAAACCCAAACAAGTCAGTTGTCAGATAAGGAATCCCGTAACAGAATGAATTCCCAAGGGTTAGCGAGGACGGACAGAAAGACAGTTTCATAGCAAGAATGATCAAGAGACAGAAATCAAATCAGCATGATACAAATTAATATGGAATTAAAGTACATTTCCATCACACATCTCACTAAACAGAAGCTCTCCCAGTGTGAGCTCATAGCTATGCTGCTTTACAATGGTTAAGGCACCTGTCCAGCCCTAAATGTCTCTAGGAGCTCTTGATAATGCAACAATCCAATTCAATTCAATTACAGACACCACAAGTCTGCAGGCTTTGACCTACTCTTCTCTTCAAAATCCATTCAATGTGAATTACAAAATGAGAGTGACTCATTATATTGCAATGTGCGCAGGCCACACCTTCAATAATCTGCTTTTATACTGATCATATAACCTTGCTAGCAGCATGGCTCTAGAAATGGCAATGTCGGCCAAGTCAGTCATTCCACCACTTTGGTCTAAACTAAAATATCTCAACAAGTATTAAATGGATTGCCATGAATTTTGGCACAGAGGAATCCTACTGACTTTAGTGGCACCCCGACATGTCCTATAGCGCCACAAGAAGGCCGATTAGAATAATAACTAGAATTATAGTTACTCTAGGTAGTCTTGCCATTGGTTAGCATCACATTGTGCTAAGTTCCTGAATCATGAACAACACAGAAAGAGACAGAAAAGCCCAGAAAGCAAAGGATATTGTGTTTCTGTGTGTTTATATGTACAGGTGTGTGCATGAATTTAGCTGCAGGATAGTGTGGGAGTGTGAGCACCTTCTGAAGGTACATGCCGTGTTTGTTTGGGTGTTCACAGTCAATTTTGCAATATGTCTAAAAAGCTGCCTGAAAAAGCCCCAGATCCAGGTAATGAGAGGGAAGTGTGTGTGTGTGTGTGTGTGTGTGTGTGTGTGTGTGTGTGTGTGTGTGTTTGAACAGATACATGTTTTGCTGGACTCTGTTTAATTGGAGCAATACGAATACAGATGCAAATGTCCGTACATGGGTTTGGAT
>JAVQJD010060184.1:0-46494 GCA_036023655.1 Nannoperca australis | reverse complement strand
CTATACACCTATGTACATATTGCACCAAAAACCAGACATTTGCAGCTAGAATAGTCATTTACCACATTAGCAATGTATAGAGTGTATTTCTTTAAAGTTAAGACTAGTTTAAAGTCATTTTCATTGAAAAGTACAGTGCTTTTCCTTCAAAAATAAGGACATTTCAATGTGACCCCAAACTTTTGAACGGTAGTGTATATGAGCAGTTAGTTTGACTCAGTGTCCTGCAGAAGGTGACAGTTACAGTTAGTACTTTGCTTGCTTTTTCTGTTTCCATTAAACATATACACAGTATATTATACAATAAATTCAACTGCTACTGTGCCAAGAGTCCCGTGATATTTATCTTTATAAATGTATCCTTCAGCGTGTCATGGCTCCAGTGAAAACATAGATTTCTGTCACACCTGAAGCTTTGTTAAACGCACCTGCACCGCCTTCATCCACCTTATTACCTCCATCAAGGTTATGTAGCTATGAAGTATGATGTGTCTGTCTGTTGAAACTGAATGCACAGCTTTGCGTGAAACTAGGTGGACAGATGGGCTCAACTGGATCAAGGTTTATTTCATTTATAGCTTCTCCAGTCACCCGGAAGACATCAGGCATCTAACAGAGAGATGGAACATGGTTCCAAATCTTAAGTGTCTTTTTACAGGGTCTAGTGATGGGAAAGGAGATAGAGAGATGGAAACGTGTTGAGCATTGGCAGAGGAGAAAATAGCCCAGGACATTTTTAAACTGGTGGGAAAAAAAGCGTGTCTCAAGGCCTTGGAACATGTGGGCAGAGCTCCTGGACAAGATGATAAAACTCTCATTGCTCTGCTATTTTTAAGAGGATGTCACATATCCACATCCTCCATTTTGAATTGGAGAACTGTCATTCATTTCTATTTCTAACAAGGCTGGCTGGAATAGACAGCAGCTAATACAACTTGCAAAAGTCAAAATGACTGGGCTTTTTTTTGGCTGTCTGACTTAAACCTACCCAATAACCGATGTTTCGGCCACTTGGGAGCGGCTGGAACAAGTTGTAAACACAACACTTACCACATTTAAAGATAATACGTTGAACTTATTACAGCCAGCAGTTATATCTGACTCCTTGGAGTTTATTCACAAAAAACAGATAAAATGCAGATGCAGTCATACAAGACATAATGATTATATGTGAAATGGGACACCCTGATAAGCTACCTACAGCTTGAGAATATGAGCCCAGACACTAAGCAGATAATGCTTCATTTCTAACAATTCGACTGCTAAATTCTCCAGCACGTTCATTAGCTAGTCGCTCAATAAGTGTGTTTGCTGTTTGGTGCTGGGGGGTGTAGTGTATGGTGGGTTTATCAGCGCCGTTTAGTTGAAAACAGCTAGATTGCTGCTGGAAACGACGCAGTGAGAGTGACCGTAAACCGCACAATTAGCTTAAAGATGCACAAACGCTTCTGGAGAATGGTTTGATAATTGTTTGTCACTAGGGGGGTTGACCCCTTTCATATACAAGTAGTCGTGCGTTCCGGTGTTAATATACAGGTATTGATTATAGCTGCCTTTACAGACCTTAAACCAAGCTTTTCATCTCACGCCAACAGTTAGCCTAGCAACAAATAATGCCTTGTTATATGCCAACTGAGAGCACGCTTGGCAAAAGCAGTTTTTTAATCACGTGTCACTAATACTTTCAGCCTGCTTTCATGGCAAACTTTGACTTCATCACGAGTGCAGCTGTCCGGCTAGCAGCTAGCCTTGTGGTCGATGCGCCCCGATGCTTCTTACCTGCCGTTCAGCCTCATCGTTAAGAGTGATAGATTTTGAAGAGGTGCTGTAGATCAGACTGCTTCATAATGCATGTGATGTAATGGATTGCAGTGAGCCTCTTTGAATAATTAATCGCTCTCTTTGTCTGAGTACTTCCACCTCTCTGTGGACAGTCAATGCCAGAGACATTTGTGTGTGTGTGTGTGTGTGTGTGTGCAGGCTGGCTACAAGGAGAGAAATACGTTGTTACTGGTATAGATTTTAGCTGGGTTTGCAAAGTAATGATCTCTGTGTGCTTACAGTGCAGGAGTGTGCTTGCTTACAGCTGAATGATGAAAGCTGTGGTGGTCATGGCATGGATGTTTCTTGTCTTGCGTGACAGCTTCATCACGCGGGAGTGCTCATTATTGTCATATCTTCTAGAAAAACAACAGATAGGGAGACTCGTAGGATTATACGTACGGAGGCAAGTTCAACGAGAGCGGCAGTGATTGAAACCACCTTGTTACCTCTTGTGAATGTGTATTGCAGAGTTTGTATCGTAATTCATAAATTATACAAGCCCCCCTCACATAATAGCAGTCTTGTGCAAGCAGGAATTGCAGCAAGCCATCTTCATATCTGTTACGCTAACAACCTACCTTCCAGGCTCTAAAGTGCACGACCAGGTAAATCAGAGGTGACGTGGGAGGCTGATGTCTCTCCAGCTATGAATAGAAAGCACCACTGCAGTGTAATCAAGTCTTTTAGGGCTGCGTGTGTGGTAATGCGATACAAACGGCATTGGGAGGGATGCCCCGTATATGCAAACAAGGATTCATTTTGTGTTATTGCTGTTGTTTTCTCATGCAGGTATCACTTTCTCTCTGCATGTGCAGCAATTTGTTGTTTAATGGGTTTCTTTGGGGCCATTTAAATAAAAAAGACACGTTTCAGGCTGCTATAGATCCACGATAGGAGTGTTTGCCTTATTGGAAACAAAGCAGTTGGTTTAGTTGGTGTTGGAGCAGTTTATTTACTTAAGTGTTTAATAGTCACATTTCAATTCCACCCTCGGATGCTCTTTATAGCAGCCTCTGCAGCAGCACTGCTCTTCCACTTCCACGTAGACTCCACATTGTTTTGCGTGCACAACTCGGACAGGAGTGATCCAGAAATCCTTTCATCGCACATCCACTTCTGCTTCTCAGCAGCGTTGTTAAGTGCCACCATCCCAGCAATTGAATTTGACAAAATGCAGCCGTTCCAGTCAGCCGGCTCCCTGGCCTGCCCTCACATCCTGCCTCTCAAGCTGCTGTTTGCCCAGCCAAGCATGCCGGCAGCCCAAACTCAGATGGAGGCAGATGCTCTGGATGACTGATTCTCCAGGCAAGCAGAGGAAGGCAAAACAAAATGAGATTCGGACTGTTGATAACAAAAATACAAAAACCCAACAGTGTTTGAAGAAAGTGCTATTTAAGAATCAACAATTAACTGTTTTCCTCGATTCTTTCCTCACCAATTTTATTTTTTACTTTTTGTGGTTTAGTGGTGCGAAGGTTTACCTTAACTGTAGCACAATGTGTTTGTGTTAGAGCCTACTAGCCTGAAAATGGCTTGTATTGATCCACTAATTGTGTTTTAGGATGATGATGGAAGAAAATGAATCTTGGAGGAGACAGATAGAAAGTTTTAAGTCAAGAGCAAACTTAAAGCAGTATTTTCTTTGGTTGAGTATACAGTACAGCTCTGACTTGTGCCAATCATGATGAAACTAGATGCTTTAGATTTAGATTTAGATTTAGAACTAGATGAATTACCTCTTGAAAAGGTGTATACATGCTGTTTGAGGCTGACGTTTCCCTGTTTTAGTTTTTGCCCCCCTTCCTACTTCTCATCTCTCACTAATGGCACTTCCATTAGTGTGTTTCACTGTTCTTCAAAAGTCTAGGACTTTGCCGCCCTGGGGGCACCTTTCATACGAGAACGCTGCTGTGGATGATGATGAATGTTTCAATCAATTAGCTTATTGCTCAGAACAAGTGGTGGAGCCTTGGGAGACTGTAGCCTGTGAAAGGCAGTGACACATAACCTGAATGATTACTCCAGCCGGCACGACAAGGACTCCTGACTCTGCGCTGTTTCTTGTCGAGGGCTGCTGAGTGAGGGTTTAGAAATTAACATTTACAAACTAAGAATGATACAAAACATCAGTTTGACCATACCTGGCATCATTTTACCCGGATTTTGAGTTTTAAATCTAAGAATTGAATACAGAGATTTTGAAAATCACTGACAGTAAATGGGGTTGCCAGCTGATTTGTCGACCACTGCTGATCTAAGGTCCGACATTACAACTCCTGGTTTGTACCTGTTTTCGGCCATGCTAGCTGCTAGCTAGGCTGTGGGGATGGTAATGTCGGTCAGCCGCTTTGGTCCACACTGAAATATCTCAACAACTATTTGATTGATTGCATTCATTCATGGTCCCAAGGGGATGCATCCTGCTGACTTTGGTGATCCCATTACTTTTTTTCTAGCACCACCACGAAGTTGACCTTTGTGTTTTTGAGAGAAATATCTATTTGATGGATTGCTATGAAATCGGGTTCTGACATTCACGCCCCCTTAAAAGAATTATAATTACTTTGGTGATAAAATTACTTCTTTTCAGGAGAAGGTCAACATTTCAGTTTGTTCTATACTATTACTACTACTACTATCCCATCAGCCTCTGTTATACTTTCTGTTTAGCGCTAATTAGCAATGGTTAGCATGCTAACACACTACGATGGTGAACATGGTACAAATTATACCTGAAAAGCATCAGCATTTAAATCTGTCCTTTTGAGTATATTAGCACAGTGACATTAGCATTTAAACTCTTAGTCTTTTTAATTAATCATTTTACCAGCCACTTTAGATGAGCTGTAATCCAGTTCATGTACTGGATAGCTACAGGGAACTTAACTTTATTGATATTTTTGATATGTTAGTCTTTGTTTTCTGCCTTTTCCTCTTCTGATATTAATTCCAACCCACATATTAACACCTTTTGGAGGTGACACTGAAGTACTTATCAGAATGTATTTGCTAAAATGTTATAAATAATATAAAATGAAATTTTGGATTCACATTTCCATCATTCTAGCACCAAAGCCAACAACCCGTATGGCTGCTTAGGACTGACTCTCCACACCAAAATACCCACAAAGCAGGTGTCAAACCACTGCGTCGCACCGGACAGTATTACAGTATTGGTGTCTCGTACTCGCGGTGGTGCTCACTGTGTTGTTGAAAGGCTGAAGTGGATATTCCGGCTCTGTCTGTTGAATCCCTGCTACATCTTGACCTTGGTTCACAAGGTTGTCCTGGCCTTGCTGGCTATCATCTCAATCACACGCTGATTTCTCCGCCGCGTACCTTGTGCTGCTGAATTAATATCGCCATCAGTGTTAAACAACTGCTGCTACCCTCCTGCTCTCACCTTCTGTCTCTTCCTGCTTCTTCTGTCTTCCTGCACAGTCTTGTTTTTACAGTGACACAGTGACATTAATTTCCTGAAGGTTTTCCCTAGCCCCAAACATGATCACTATATCCCTAAGCCCTGCAGTGACCCTAATTTGAACCGTAACCCTAAATTTGTACCAAAAGGTTTAAAGATTAAAGTCAACATTATAACTTCCACTTCTGCCACTCAACTGGAGAAATAGCGCCACAGACTGTTTATCTCAATGCTGAGGATCGCATAACAACTGTGGATGGGAACTCAAATTCATTCGCTTTCTTTTTCTTTTGGGCAGATTTTTGGGAAATGTGCTTACAATTTGCACTCAATTTGGATGGGAGCTTGAGTAAGTGATCCATTTTTTTACCCTCACAATGTGACTGTGTGAACAGAGTACACAGACATAATAACATGAATCCACAAAATCAGGCCCCCGTCCATTAACTGTGATCTTTCACACTGATTGAGCCGGCACTTTAGTTACCAAAATTACCAAAAAGCTGATTGGCATTAACCCCCGTAACCCACGTCATGCATTGTTTCTGTGATTTACATATCATTGTCTCTTGTCCTGCAATCTGCACTTGCAGCTGCCTATCACTAGCACAGATCAGACAAAGGCCATGATATCAAGTCCTGTATCTGCAAAGCAAAAACATACATTTCCAGGATCCTGGCACAAGAGTGTTCAAACTCAAGCACTTGTTTTGAATTACTTGAATGCACAGAAGCCAGTGTATGCTGTAGTTCCCTTATTGTGGCAGGTTGGATTGATGGGATTCATTTTAAAACAATTTGAAAACTGATTGCCAAACTGAAATCCATTAATCATCGTGTCACAAAAAAGATTGATTTGGGCATCAGAAATGTTGCTTCATTTGCATGCAAAGGTTTTCATTCTGTCCCATAATGAGCTGTCTTTTGTGTAAGCAATCATTACAGTACATATACTGCAAATGAAACTCTGGCATTTGGCTAGTATTCCACAGTTGAAATGAACTCTGAGCGCAACATAAAAAGCAATGAAATGTGTAATTAAATTGTTGTTTTCATATTAACTCCTTTAAGGACCAGAACATTGTAATAAAATCTTTTTTAAATGTGCTTTTTTATGTTTTTTTAGTCTAAAAGGAACTTTCTACCATAAAAAAAAATAGATTTCTGGCTTGAAAATGAAGCTAATTGCAGATATCGTGCATACAGTAGGTTACCTTTTCTTACAAAAAGGAGAATCTACTTTGATCCCTGATAAATAATAATGAATACCAAATATTGTTTATGATTTTAAAGTGAAACTGCTCATGTTTTCTTAAAGTCATACACAAATTCATTCAGGAAGGGCACAGATGTCACATCCAAACCCGTGATTCTTCACTGCGACTCGACTGTTCATTTGACTGTGTGCTCTGTAAACTCCCCGAGCCCCTCTTTGTGAACGTGATTCACATCAGTTGAGCAGCGTTTTTCTGCTTGTTTCTCTGACAGCTTCCCCAGTCCAAGTGTTCCCTCTACACTCATTCAAGAAAAAATGCTTACCCCTCCATCTGCAGGCCCAGCCGCGTATTGTAAGATAAAAATAGCTTTTTAAGCATCTCGGGAGTTCCCCTTCTGTGAGAAACGTGGCGTCGTAGTGGGGCCCGGGATTCCCTCAAGGGACCCGTGTAAAGAGTAGTTTCACACCCGGCCACGGCCCCTCCAACCTGCTGATCTCGTTTCAGCAAAATGGGTGGAGAGAAAGGCCTTCGAGCATCCTAATTAACTATACTCCTTCCTATGTTGCCTATTAGAGTATGTTCAGGAGCCTATAAATAGGGTAATTGCTAATTATCCACAGTGATCTCACCAAAGCTGTGATTATGCTTCAGAGTTGATAAGAGTGCTTGATAGGAAGGAAATAAAATACTGCTGTGCACCAGAAGATTTAAATTCACCCTTCAATTTGAGCAAATCCTTTTGTGCAGCATTGTAAAGTAGTAGAGAGACTAGTCCTACTTAAGACCAGGAAATAAGAAAAGGCAATTATATGTGGGTTTCTTGATCGGAGATGTAGATCCGTCTGCAGCGCGGCAGATGGATGCAGTGTTACATCTTGGAAACAGTTTTTTAAAAGTTTTCGGCGCTGGAGAAAGAAAAACAAACCTTTTTAAAAATCTTTTTTTTGCAGCACAAAAATGAAATGTCCAATAGCATGCCGTGCCAACTCAGTCTGAACCAGAATACTTGAGTTTACTTTGAATGTTTTCTGCACCGCTGCCTACATTTCATCATCCATTATCCAAGTCAGTTTGTAAGTGTCATTCTGTCATCAAAGGATAAATGTTATTCATTATAAGGGATATTTCTGTGTTACCAATACATTAAACCATCATATACAAAATTCAAATCCCACATTGACACTAGGTTTTGTCTATTTAAGGGTACAGATGAAAACATAATGTTGAGGGCTGTTGGCCATAACACAGTGGGACGAGAGATCACAGGACACTTCTGGTTTTAACTCTGGCCCCCGACCCTCGGCAGATCAATCCGTCCTCAACCACTGTCCCGCTAATTGGCTCTGTGGATAATGCTGGAACTCTGGAATTTACATGGAAACACTTTGAAGACTTGAGTACACTCGCCCGCGGGCGCAGTCTTACATCCGCTCTGCCCAGCCTCAGCAGCACACCGTAAACCCAGGCATAAAGCAAACACTGCGTCCTGGGAGGATGGGAAAAAAGTGGAACGTAGAGGTAACATTTGTCTAGGGACCCATGAGATCGCATGTGAAATGAGTACAGCCGTATGCTTACAAAGAATAGAAATAGACAGAGAAAGAGTGAGGGACACAGACACAAAGACGTGCGACGAGTAAACCTAGATGAGAAAGCCTAGGTGCCCGTCTCCTCAGCCCCCTTCTCTGCTCCTCCCGGGAGATCCCGACCAGTGGGGATATATAATCCCTCCTGCGAGTTCGCCGTTTGCCACAGGGTCTCCTCCCATGTGGCTTTACCTTCCGCATGGAGGCATCCAGCAGGATCAGATGCTCAAGACATCTCAACTGGGTCCTTTCAACACAAAAGAGCGATGGGGCTCCAGTCAGAGCTTCTTGCTGATATTGAAGCTACTCATCGAACCTGTGAGGGGGATTCTTTCTATCGCAACCCAAATCTCATGACAATAAGCCACTGACTCAATAGTAACCTGCCACAGGTGGCAAGCTAACATAACTAGAAGGCGTTTTTTCCATCTAAAGTGTTAAATCCCAAATTTGTTTCCCGCTGGTAGTTTGGTGTGATGATTATCCGTTTAGCACAGCTCGTTCATTTTGCATTAAAGAAGATAACATCAGTGGCCTGTGACAATAAAATGTAGGAGCGTTTGAGTACAAGGAATCGTCTGTGTTCAAATAAACAAAATGTTTGATTCAAATATGTCGTTAAGGAAAATAGAAAATGTTCCCAATATTCAATCTCCTATTCTCAGGTATGATTTTGGGAACTTTGGGAACCAGACAAAGTTTCAAGTCAGGAGGAACTTTTGCCGTTAGTGTATATGAGGAGAGTCGGGAGTCTTGTGGGTGAGTGGACAGCAGTGGCAGAGTTCCCTGTTCTTCATCACCCGTGACACTTTGTGTGCCCGTTGTTGCTGGAGGCTGCGCTGAGAATGTCAGAAAACGTTGTGCACGCCTGATCCCTCGTTTTTATGTGCTCGTTGTCCTTGTTTTGTGTGCTCACCTACGCGAGTGTGTGTGTGTGTGTACTTGTGGTGTGTCTATTTGCGAGGTGCAAGAGTCAGCATTACTGTGCATTTTAGCGTGCGAACATGGAATAAATATGAACCCGGCCAGTTCACTTTGACACTTACATAAGCTGTGAATGTGATTATGAAAGCAATATCCCAGTGGTGTCTGTTGTGTGTTTACTAGTCTCAGCCTGATGGCAATGTTAAGCTCCCTCTAGGCCAGTGTTTATCTCACTGGTGTTTAGGCTTTGGTCTTTGGACGGCACCCAAAGCGAGGCCTCGCTGTCCGGGCAGCTCTGCTGCGGCTAACTCCTGCTAGTTGACCTCGTTTAAAGGCCTGGCTGGCTGTCTGGCTGTCCCTCTGAGCCACAGAGCCGCAGCCATCCAGCTCCCTGCAGCGCTTCTGTGACTGTGGATGCTTTGTGTGTTCGTCTGTACGTCTGAGTCAGAGTAATGCACAGGCCTGAAATTGTGGGCTGAGCCAGATCCAGTGCTAATTTATCTAGCCCAGTCCCTGCCCCGCAGCTAAAGAAACAAGAACCTGGCCTGAAGCCAATTCACTGATGTCAAAACTCATTCCTCTCTCTCTCTGTTTTCCTTTCTGCCTCTTTTGCTCTCTCTCTCATACACAGAGCTGCACACACACACACACACACACACACACACACACACACACACTTCAGTGTTGCTGCTCCAACTTATGGATCCATTCATCATGAAGCATTAAGGGCCGAGTGAGCCAAATGTATATTTTACCCTTTATATTCTCAATTCCCAATTAGTCAGAGTGGGGTTAGGGAGTGTAATGTTAGAGTTAATCTACTTTGCTTTTTATTGACTTGATATTATAATTATTTTCCTCCATGTTGTAATTCTGCTGCTGCTGTTACTTGTTCCTCTCTACACGCAGCACCTGTGTCGATCCGGCCTGAAAAGAGCGATCTCACCGCTGTTGCTCTTCCTGAGATTTCTCCAAGCTTTTCCTAATAAAAAATGAAGTTTGGATTTTTTTCTTATCCCAAAGAAAGTCAAAGGTCTGAACGTGTCACATTTCGAATGCATTGTAAAACCCACCTGATTTAGGGTTAAACTTGAAGTTAACACTAAAACACCAATAACATTTATTGCTTAATTGTAATATTTATATTTTAGGCTCAAACCTGACCTGAATGGAGCTCACTGGTTTCCATGTCATCACATTATGTAACATTTATTTGGCAGAAGCTTTTGTCCAATAAGTGCAATAAAAGGAGATTTCCTCACAAATTAGAAGTGCAACCCACTCAAACAAAGTGTTGGAGCTACCTGACATCCCACCGGGCTTTATCACCTTTAGTACAAGTTAAAGGGGCATTCCAGCAAGTTAGCCCTCATTAGTTGCAGGATACAAATAAATAACAAAAGAATGGTCAACTCAGGCCGAGGTAGCCCGACTAATAGTCCCCAAACTGGGTCAAACTCCAGAAGCCCTGGAGCCTACACATCCCCAAATGCAACTTGATGGTGTCACTTTGTTGGACAGCGCGTCGCTGGTTGATGCCAACGTCTGTCCGAGCCCAGGGCGAGATAAACCTGGTGACATCACCTCTTTATGTTGTGTTTTCTTCCTTTAAAACAACCACCGTCTTTCCCTTGTGCCTCCATGCACATCCTGAGCTGGCTTACAGCCTATACATGCAAACACACACACACACACACACACACACACACACACAACTGCAGAGAAAATTGCCCTCCAGCCAAGTCTTGTCCTTCTAACCTTCTTTCTGTGCATTCTTTAGTTCAGTGTGTAATTACCGGACGATGAGCTTTCCTCAGGGTTTATGTTGCGCTCTGTAGGATTGTTACAAATATCTACAGAGGCCTATCTGTGTTTGATTAGGCTATGCGCTGGACCGGAAGAGTGTGGGCTTATTTCAAAGAGCTGGCGAGTCCTCGGCAGGCCCTAATTAGCCAGCAGAATTGAAATAGTTCCTGGTGTCCTGGTCAGGTGGAAGACGCCCGGCCTTCGCATCAATTAGTGCGACTGTTGTTTTGTTATTCCCCTGCTTCATGCCACAGAAAGGTTCTGTGTTTGATGTCGGGGGAAAGAGTATGTCCACGTGTGTATGCATGGAGTGCCACAGTCTAGATTAAATGCAACGATGTACAGTAGATATACAGTTACAGTGAATTTATAGTCTGAATTTGTTTGAAAGGTTAATGAGGTCCTCAATGTCTTGTTTATATTTACACTATATTATACTTATAATTGTTTCTTATTTCTAATCAGGCGTACAACATGATTTACCCTAAAACTGACACAGTATCTAAATGATGAGCCTCTTCCTGTCTATTTACAGGAAAAGCACACTTTCAATAATCTGCACACATTTTCTTCTCCCATTACAATCAAATCATTTTCAATCATGAAAACCAGCTCCAGGCCAAAAGTGGGGTGTCCCCATACTTCTCTTTGGTCTTGGTGTCTGTTTTTGCTTCAATATGGGTTTAATTCATATTTAAGAATTTCAATATATAAGATAATGAATTAATTACAATATTACAAACAGCAGTGATGCGAGGAAGAAACAAGCCAGAGAGCAAAGGGGAGAAAGACAGAGCAAGACTGAGCGTGTGTTTTGTCTATTTTTGACTCTTTGACTCTCCTTTTTCTAAGTGCTCTGTCGCAGGCAGACCACGCTGGTCTGACAGCGTGACGCACTCCGATAAAAAGGCTCTCGCTTGCGGTCACACACATGTCACCATGGCAATTAGCATGTCAGAGTGTGCGTGATTGGCAGCTGCCACAGCTGGGATGTAAACAACAACGAGCGCTGCTGGTGGGGAAACCTGGGGCGCTGGAGTACAAGCTGTAGGTGTCTCTCCAACATGTGACTGTCATAAAGAATACATGAGGTCGTATTTACAGAGCTCTGCATCCACAGGTAGGTGACAGGAGTGTTACAGTTATTATAAAGGGCAAGTACATTCGTTTCATTCATCCATCTCAGATCTGATCAGAAACAGTAAGAGATACAGTCAAACACACTATTCTCACTCACATAGACTTCATTAATTATCAGTTCATTTGATGTGGTTTCTGCTCTCTGGCAGCAGCAGTCGATGCCTTCAGCTCATTATGCAAAGAACAACATGGCCGCCTGAGTTTCAATCAACAAAACATCATCAAACATAATTCATAGCATATGTCAAGAAGTAGGTCCCTGCCTATGTGTGCTCTAATTTTAACACTAGTATGCTGTCTTATAATTAGACATGGTTAGAAGATATAATAGTATATAATAAAGTAATTTACATTTTAATGTAAGTAATGACTTTTCTTTGTCTATGACATAATCACATAATCATAATTTCCCCAGAGCCGTAGGTGACACCTGCAACTGTCTTGTTTTATCTCACCAACTGTCCAAAACCCAAAGGTGTTTCATTTACTGTCACATGTGTGACAGAGAAAAACAGAAAACCCCCACATTTAAGAATCTGGATGTCAGTTGACTAATCCACAAACAGCTTCAGCTGTTTATTATTTAATATAAAGTATAGAGATCTCAGACAATAAAGGGGCCCTGTGGAGTTTTCTGTTTACAATCAGTGTTTCTCACCTGAAAGCATCGTTTGCATCCATGAATCCTTAAAATTTGTGTGGAATGCATTTCCTTGCTCATAAAATATTTGCACAAACGTTCATTTTGCTTGTGCATTGCCACTTTTCTGTGCAATACCCCTCCCCCCACCCATCAAGGGAATAGTGTGACACCATTGGCTGAACGTGTACCAGCATGCCCGTGCACATTTCTATCAAAACACTGAAAAAGAAAAGACACATGGATGCCTTTAAGTTACCTACGTATTTTATAAAAAGTCGAATTTTCATTTAACCTTTTTAATTGATATCTTTTACGTGAACAGGTGTTTTGTTCACCTTTAATCAATCCCTTTTCTTTATATAACTTCACCCTACACCTTGACATTGTCTCCTCTTCACTGTATGGAAACCTTCACATATCAAAAGCTTCATTTTATGGCCCGTCCACATGAGTCTGGCTGCTGGCTGGACCGCTGCCGCTTCGATCACATGTGACCGATGGCAGGTAGCTGGGAGGTAGGCTGCGCTGTCTGGGCTGCTTCCTCCGTTCAACACACTCCACATCTGAACCCGTCGCATCAATCACCGCCGCAGGCAGGAGTGGGACACACTGCCAGGGCTATTTCTGGCTCTCCCTGTCACACCAAATATGCATACTCACACACACGCACACACCTGTCTCTGGCTGTTTCTTCTAGCGTCGCTGTGAGGTGGGCATATTAACAGTGGCAGGCAGTCGCTGCCGCACGCTCCACCTGTCCTGAGGACAACAGCTGAAGATGAAATCAGTTACCTGACTCACGTTGCACCACAGACTTCAGTTAAAGCTGCGCCGGGCACATTTTTATGAAGGGATACACAACGCAGCAGCACCCAGAGAGGTACCAACATGGTGGAACGTCTGACCTGCAGATGCTATTTTTTGGTCGAGATGAGATAAAGTAGAATACTTTGGTTAAAGCAGCATTAATTGAAAGAGCAGCTTCAGTTTTAAAATGTAGTATATAAAGTATTTGACTGGATATCATGAATATGGTTTTTCTAATGTGAAACAATGAATTTAAAGACACATTTATGGTGTCAAGTGGAATCACTGGTGAAGATCTGCAATGCATGATGGTGTCTGGGGCTAATGTTTAAACATATGTTAAATACACACAATAAAAAGTGAGTAATAAGTCACGTGGGTGAAGTCTAAAAGTATTGTGCACACAGGAGCCGTCTTCAACACATTAGTGCAGTGTCACTTTAAATGCTTCGCTCTCTCTTCACTGGAATTAGTTTGAGGAACTTGTTCGCTGAACAGTAACTTGGTAATTACCTTTGTGCTTGTGAACCCTGGCCCGGCCTCTCCAAGGCTTTGACTGGACGGACAAGCTGCTTTCAGACCTCACCAAGGACCTCGAGAGATCGTCAGAAATAGCTGCCTCTTAGGACGTGCAGAGTCCAGTCCGCTGTGAAGAGCATCACAGGGACCGATGCTTCATTTAGACACTGCCACTGGCCTCGCCTCTCGAGCTCACAGTCAGGTCACAAACACTTCATAGCGAGTCAAGTGTCAAGCCGAAGTACCGTTGCTATTCTGGGCCCCTCGTCGCTTCTTGGGTCTCATAAGTCATTATCATGTCAGCTTAGAAAGAACATGTTTGCGTTGTGATAAAATAAGACTGTTACGTAGTTTTAGTGTGTTCATACGGAGGAGGAGATGGAATCTCACTCCCACAAGAAATTGAATTAATGGTTTTCCTTTAATCATGCAAATAAGTCTGTTCTTAATTTAGATATTAATTATATCTTGTAATTTGGCAAACAGCGCACAAAGTCTGCCAAGGATGGGCCCCCGACGCCCCTCGTGTTTTTCCCAGCAGCCCCCAGTCTGTTTCCTATCAGACTTTCAATCAAATGGAAGAGGCTTCGCTAATTTAATATTGCGTAACGAGAAGGCCCAGACAGACGGAGAGAGGAACCTCACAACTCAAATAATTAGACCCCTGTCCCTCCCACAAGACATTTGATCCCACGTTCTGCTCACTGGTTTTCAGCCAAAGTCTTCACTTTTCGTTCAGTATTGACACACGTTTAATTGCTTTTGGTGTCTCAACAGTTTGTATTACAAGACGACTTCTTTTAAAATCCTGTCAACCGTTTATTGTCACGGAAGTTCAACGGCACCCACCGTCCTCTCCGTGTGGTTGATGTTCACGTCCTTTCTCTCTTCACAGTGTCTGCCGATCCGTGGTCATGGATTCGTCTTGGACAAGTACAAGTGCCACTGCAGGAAAGGGTTCTACCACCCCAACAGAGTGGCTGTCAATGGCTTTACAAGTAAGTCAGTGACAAACGAATCACCCGTCAGATCCTTAACATATGGCATGCCTATATTAGGCTGGTTTGAGCCAATAGAGGGAGTGAAAACCAACAACTTACGAGTCCAGGGATTAAGATCAAGACAATGAGAAAGAAACAACTAAAAAGTCTCTTTCTAATGTTACCGCGTGTCAATATCTCATGCCCATGTTAATTATCAGCTAATGAACACTCTGTTCAATGTCCTTTATCCAGATCAACATTCAGTTGATATGTTATATAACATCTTCATTTTATAAGTATGGTAATGGGAGAGACACGTGTCGCTGCCCTGTCTGATAACTGAAGTAGCTCCTACCTGGGGAGGCTAATCAGGTTCAGGGTGAGAAATGTCTTTTTAACAGTTGTGACTTTTCCCAGTTTATTCTGCTGTGATTGAATTAAAAAAGGCTTTTGCAGACACAGAACCCCAGTGGTTTCCACCTGCCCTCCATCACTCTCTCACGCCATGCCTTCATTTAGATGCACTTTCCCTCCTGTGTCATCCCACTCAAACCTCATACAGCATGTTCCTCTGTGTCTCCCTCAGTTTGACTCAACTCCTTTACTCCCCTTTCTCCCCCTCCCTCCCTCCCTCCTGCCTTCACTAAATCTTTGCACCCATTTTTTGCCCTAAAATATTTTCCCTTCATGCACAGAAAACCAAAAAAAGACTGGACCATTTCTCTGTTGCAGGGCTGGATGTCTGCACTGTGTGCTCCTGCCGGTTTGCTGTGCTGCGAGTGCACACTCGCGTGTTCATGTGTGCAAGTCTGCATGAAAGCTCACTGTGAGTGTGTGTGTGTGTGTGTGTGTGTGTGTGTCTTTGAGGACACAATAATAGAGAGAAGAGGCGAGCCTGTTAGTGAGGCGTAGTGCTGCAGTCTGGCTCACCATGGGGCCAATAACAAGCCTGTTAATCCACAAGGAGACATTCTTGACACTCCTTTGCGGAGAAAGCCAGTGCAACTCACTCTCCTTTGTCTCCCAGTGATCTTCCACTCTGGATCTTGCGTTTAGATACGTGAGAGCAGTTACTGTAGCAAAGCTTCCTCTGGCTGTCAGTCAGCCGCAGGAGCAACAAACCATTGAGAATGAGCTAAAGGATATGACTCATTGCTACGGAGATAAGAAGTCCTTTTGAAGGGATCAATGATGTGCAGAGTCATATCTTTGAAAAATAGCCCAGTTTCTTTTTAAAGGCAAAATCCCTGCAAATCTCTGAGACAATGGCTGTTTCCAATAAAGCCTCCATAAAAGCTCTATACAAGTCCAGCATGCGTTATCTATCTCACCACATGTGCATGTCTCAGGGGATTTCAATACAAACAAGTCCACTAGCTTCTTGTTGTCCCCTGGGTTGGTTTACCCCAGGAGGGTTCTTTAGTATCCGGCTGTCCAATGTGACCACTTTGGCTCCTTTTGAAGCAGTTAATGGTTTAGTGGCAATTCTTGAATACATGTACTTTTCCCACAAAAATCTTTGCCCGTAGCTTAAAAAAGCCCAGGTTTCTATGGTTTCAGCCAACCTGCCCCGTCGTCAGACTCCCTGTCCTTGTCAGGATAAAAAGACTAAACTCTGGCAGGCCTCTGTGTGCTTCTCCTGCAGTTATCAGCCTCGTGTGATATGCCAGTGACTGAACAAGGTGCTGCAGTGTTGACTTTTCATGTTCACACGTATAGATCCATCTCCTTTGTGTTGACACAATGTCGATGAATCCTTGTAAGGTCAGAAAGGGATAAGCACATATATACTCAGGATGATTCGGTCTGCCATAAAAGCACTTCATCTCTTTTATCTCTTTATATTGGCTTCAAGAGATCCAGAGGGAAATTCAGAAACAAGGAAACTTGAGAAAATTATAGGGTTTTTTGTCACATAACCTGCTTCTATCATTCAAAAATCATCCAGTTGCTGAGATTTCTTGTCTGAAACCTTTGGAATTAAACTCCTTTATTTGTCTTGTCCTTGACAGGGATGGGGAGAAAGGGAAAAGCAGCGAACAGCGGCCCCAATGCGGACGAGGGGTCTTCCAGCGACTGCCTGCCGTGCCAGCAGGGCTGCGCCTTCTGCAAGGACGACACCCCCTGTGTGGCGCGAGAGGACGGCGCTCTTCGCATAGCCGTGCTCTCCTTCCAGTGCCTCTGCTTGCTGATTGTCTTTGTCAGCATGATACTCATCTACCACTTTCGCAGGAATAAGGTATGTATCATTACATGCTCATGAAAAACATTCCCTGGCGGAGTTTGATCCATTTAATATGATTCAACTGACATCATTTGTTAGTGATTAATGAGCCTATAGGCAGGCATCGTAATGGGGACTCAACTGAGAGCGCCACAGAGACGCTACAGCTCTGCTTTCCATTATTAACATTTTTTTAAACTCATCACCACACAATAATTATCTCACAGTTTTTAGGATGTTCGTCCTGTCGCCATGAAGAGTGACAGTATGAAAGCTCAGCAGTAGTAAGAGAGAATTTTACAGATTCAATTCATCATACCAGTTATGTGTTTGAAGTTTTCTGGGCCGTACGGTCACCGAAGCCCTTTGGATCAATCAACCAGTGAAACCGGATGTGTGTGGTCACAGTAAAGCTTTGAAATCATTTCAAACAGCTCGGACGCTACAGATCAACTCAACATGAGCAACTTGGACGTCGACCAGTTGTGCAAATGCAGAGTGCAAAGATTTTTCCTCTTCCACAGTTTGAGTGGTAAAATGTCGTCTCTCCAGATTCAGTGGTGTATTTCTTATGCAGATCACCAGGAAATTGTCAGATTATTGGAATATGATTGAGTAAAGTGATCATTTATGGAGATTCTTGCTTTTTTATTTGACCAAAGTTGAACATTTCTGCACATGCACTTCCTAGAGAGTGGACAGTGTGGCGCTAAATGTTAAGTGGACACCGAACAAACGCCAGATTTCACCCTGCAAATACAAAAGGTTTCACGACTTGGCTTTTAGCTGAAGTATTAATACATTACATACACATAGAGCAGTAAAACAGAATGCATTCTGTATGTGAAATGTAAGCACTACTTTGAATGTGGCTAGAGAACCTGTATATGTGATGGTCAGAAGCCTTGTGTTGTGTTACAGATCTGCTGTTTGGTGATCGTTGAGTTCACTTTCCAACCAAGTAAACTTTTGATGGAACTTTTAAAGTCCTGTGAGCCTCCAGTTGTTACTGTCAATTAATTAGCTTAATTAAAGGCTTTGTCATATCTCTCACACACCTGAAGAATCTGTCATTATATTAGTCAAAGGTGAACAAAGGATCGCTCCCATTAATAAAGCAGATGAAGGTTTTAGAGACTCCAGGGCTTTGTCATAATTATTCAATCCCCATTATCAAACTAAGTTTAGGAGTTTAGGTGTTAAAGCTCTTCACAGACTTACTGATAAATTCAATTCATTCATTCATTCATTTGAGTTGCAGATTTATGTTTTCATGTTAAATATTTTAAAGATCACTCGTCTGGTCTACATAGCTGTGGCTGGTGTTCTGTGTGGTCTTTTGTATGTATTTTTAAAACGGGTGGTGCAGTTGTCCTCTGCTCTGTGAAAGGCCCCTCAAGCATCTTGTCGATTAGAGTGCGATATGTTGTAAAATAAGGGCCTGAAATGGTGGAGCCCTCTATAAAAGGTCCTTGCGGCAGGAGCTTTTACTCTTCTTTGCTCTCTTTCAACCAACAAAGAAGAAAAAGGCTCCATTCCCTTTAAATATTATGAGACTTGTTTAGACCTTCTACAATTTGAGGGGCATTTTCATGCATATCCATTTTGTAGAAAGTAAAAAAATATCATTCTAATTCCTTAAACCCTAAACATAAATTACCATCTATCTTTTAAAATATGTCTATGATTTCTGAAGTGTTCCTTTGAGATGATGTTGATACTGTATGTTATTTCAAATGGAACTTTCTGCATAGTACCTTGTACAAAATAAAATAAAATGAATAACATTACAGCTGCTGTTGTCAATACTAGACGAAAAGAAGAGTGAATATTGGACTTTCATTTGGAACGACTCCAAATTAATGCTAACAACTTTATAAGGAAATAATATTTCAATGTTATGTTTACAGCTTGTTGAGCTAACCTTTACGTGGACAACTAAACAATGAATGCAGGTTTGAGTGTATGATGCATGAATGAGAAGTTTAATCATTGGTGGATCTTTCTTTTTTCGCAGAGTATCAGAGCATCAGGTCTAGTCCTACTGGAGGCCATCCTGTGTGGAGCTCTGCTTCTCTACTTTCCGGTAAGCCAGAGACACTTGCCAGTTTGTGTGTGTGTGTGTGTGTGTGTGTGTGTGTGTGTGTGTGTGTGTGTGTGTGTGTGCAGGCTCGCATCCTTTCATGTGCTCATTTCTTGATGTGTTTGCCGATAATCCTTGTGTCATGCTCCTTTGAGCTGAAGGTAAAACTCTTCTCCTTGACTGAAGGTTGGCATTCAGTTTGACCTTCAGTTCCCACTGTCGCTCACTTATCTGAAACTAAAATCAGAGCTCAGAACAAAGTTTCACACCTGCAGAGCAGCGGTACGGAGCAGGATCGTTTGATTTCGTCAGATGTGAGATGTGATAAGCAGGGTTTTCACAGGAAAAAGTGTGCGTGTGATAAAACGGGACCGGCAGAGACAAACATCCCAGGGCTTGTTGGTGACCCCCTGCTAACTGTACACAGAGCCGGCCAATGAACCCAGCAGCCAGTCGACACTACCATCTGTTGACCAGCCACTCACGCTGCTTCTGACAGACTGCGCTCATTCAGACCGTCACACAGAATAAACTCCATTACATTTTATTTGACCTCAACCTTTTATGACTTTTTAATTCCTAAGTCATATTCCGGCCTATTTTTGAGTTCCCAGTTTGGGAACCATTACCTGTTTAACAACCACCCTCCTTACAGGGATGGCCAACCTAAATTTAACTCAACTATTTTTTAGAGCTCAAACGATTACTTCAAACAGCAATATCAAACATCTGCTGGTTCCAGCTTGTTAAATGTGAGTATTTAATGCCACTTCTTTTGGTATACATGATAGTAAATAAATATCTTTGGATAAAACAAGCAATTATAATATGTTACCTTTGGCTTTGGAACATTTGGTACTGTTTTCTGACATTATGTTGACAAAGCAATCGATTAATCAAGGAAATAAATGTCAAATTAGCCGATAATAGAAATAATTGTTTGTTGCAGCCCTGCTAGAATTGTATAATACATTTGAAGATAACATTTTCAAGGATTTATTACATTGCTTATTAGACTTTAAAGGTAGGGAAACATACAATTTAAAAAGTTTTTCAGCAATGCCGTGCGTTGTACCTGGATTATCTTTACTACACAGCATTCTTTTTAAAAATGACCACATTGAGCGAAAAAGACAAGAATCTAATTGAATCTAATTTTTACATATTTATACTCATAAAAGATTTCACACTAGCAGCCTTTCAAAGTTTTGCATAATGATAGTGTCCTGCAGGCAGAACAGTGGGCGGCAAAAGGTCAAAGTGTAAGCAAAAGACGTGCCAAAGCTAGAAGATGTCTTCTTACAGAGCAAACAATCAATGAAAACAGCATACATTTGTATTACTTTTGGCCATGTGACTTCTTGGTAGCGCTTGTAAAGAATAAGTGCTTGACCGCCCACCCAGAGCCTGGTTCTGCTCGAAGTTCCTGCCTTTCCTGTCGCACAGTGCTGCTCATGGAGCGACTGCTGGGTCCGGGTGAATATAAAGAGTCGGTCTCGACCTGCTCTATATGAAAAGATATATATATTATATAACTAAAACTGAATCGAATTGCTTACAGTAAGCTTAATATGAGAGTGAGGCTCTTTGTTCATTTGATGTACCAAAACATTGGATATGTTGGATAAGTTATTATAATATTATATCGTCCACATCAGCAGAAATCAGTCAACCAGTATAATTTTGCATCAATTTAAAAATATGTTTTCTAACTTGTGCATCACCTCATTATTCTTGCAGATGACCACACTCTGTCTAACACCCACATACCATTGATTTACATGATCTACCATTATGTCTTCCTCCTGGGTGCTTGGGGCATTGGCTAATTGCAATTTAATTGCAGTCATGTGGAGCTATATGCTTAGCGAAGCAATACAGGATAAATGTAATTAAAGCCAGCTGATTTAGAGCTGGCTAATCAATGCAATTTGCTGGAAAGTAATAATGTTGGAAATTTGCAGAGTGAAAGCAAGCTGGGACTCAGGTTATTGCTTAGTGAATGAATGAATAGTAGATGATAGTCCTGTATCCAGCTGGTGTAGCGATGGCACCCAACGCTAAAAATAGATTTCTTGTATAAAAAAAAGAAAAGGGACCAGAACTTTGCAGCTTTCTCTATAAACCCTACCTCGTTTCAGTGCTTTAAATGAAGTGGAGTTCAGTTGGATGATTCTGTGCTCTTGTGCTGAAACGGTCACTGTGAACAGGACTTTGATCAAACATCTCGGCCCGATCGCGTGAAAGCAGCATGTTTGTGCACAGCTCTGTGCAGCACGCTAGATTGATCTCCACCCTGATGCGTTTCGCTGTCTCCCCTGCGAATCCCACACGAGCCGCGGCTGCAAGGGTGAGACGCATCACTCCCAATCTAAATATAGATTCAGAAATATTCCGCCGCCGCCGCTGCTGCTCTTTTAAATAATTCCACTGTCGTTAAACAGCAGATGAGATACATCTCATCCTGCTCCCACGGCATTCGGCTTTGTGGAGTAATACCACCCCCTCCCCCCTTTCTCTCCCGAGTGTGTCACATGCAATAACTTCAGCCCCCCTGCTTTGAAATGAAATGGGAGGAACAGGGAGTGCAGAAGGAGAGAGGCAAAATTATGGCAGTGCCAAAGCCGGCTATTTCCGTCTAGCTGTGGAGATGGGGGGGGGGGGAGCGGACACAATGTGATCCCTGGATTAGCTTGCCAGCCCTGCGTTTGTCTCTTTGCAGCTTCTTTTTGACGCTGCTGGGGGAGGTTTCAGATTGGAGTAAAGTAGCAGAGTTTGGATTGCTATTATTGCTGTTGGTGTTTGTTTTTTTCAGATGCCACCATCTCCTCCTCCTGTCAAGGCAGAAATACATTCAGACAAGAGTAATGACTCAGAGGTGGTGCATTGTGGGGCCACCTGGCCTCAACTTGTCAAAAGACACTGATCACGATGATGAGGAACGTGCAAAAAGCCGATTAATTAAACGTGCTTTTACTTGTCATGACAATAGTTCTAGAATCTTATTGTCCAAACTGCAGCTCGTGTGTCACACAATCACTTTCAGAAGAGATAATACTTGAAACTATGAAATCGTTAGTTCACCCTCTTTTCCACTTCATGGTTTCTCTCTTTTCCCGGTCGGTAACTCTGCTTCATCTTTTGTCCCTTGGTTTCCTGGTGATTCTTCACGTCTTCTCACTCCTCCTTCCTCTAAGTTACTAACATGTAAACACGCTGTAAGAGACTTATTTCCCCTTTTACTTCCTGCCCATCTGCGTGTGCACCAGTGCAGGCTGCCCCAGAGACAGCACTGGCTCTCCCTGCATGTTCTCCCCTGTGAGACATGTCACGCCTCCTGCTCTGCTGCTTATGAACTCAGAAATGTTAACTCACATGTAAAAGTGATAATCTGCACGTTTCTATTTTTTCATTTTGGTGACACCTTTTGTGCTAAGCATTTGTCGCTATGGTGTTTTTGTAGTGTACTTGTTAATCACACTTTCCTTTAGATTCACCTTTGATAAAGATAGTAACTGAGTACTTTTACTGCTATCAGAGATCTTCTTCTGTTTATTCCAAACTTTATTGTTATAATAATTGGTGGAATTTGGTAAAAAGCAGAACATCATATACTTTAGAAAAGGCAGAATGGCGTCTAGCAGCTGCATTGCATTCTGGTCTATTGTCTAATAGATTTGTCTAATCTTCAAAATAAAAAGCACTTTTTCATGTGGAATTTTTCAAAGTGCCTGTCGCTAGTTTAATGATCCAATCCTGACACTTAGAATATAACATGGTAGTTGTCCTCAATATCAAAGCTGGGGAAGCAAAACCCTGCGCCTCTTAAGAGGTCGAGGTTTTAGTTTTGTTCAACGCTACACATGCAAAACTGCTTGGTTGAGGTTAATGGAAAGTTGTGGTTATTGTTGAAAAAATGTAAACTGCTGATATAAAGAAGGATGTAAACCCAAGTGTCAAGGTCAGAGGATTTGAGTAACAGTTTTACCTGTAACAGTGTCATTCCACTTCTACTACTTAGATCGCAGGCCGTTTTTAGCTGTTTTTGTCAGGTTGACATTCTCTGTGTAACACTTCTGCCCTGGCAAATTTGGACCTGCATAAAAAATTAAGAAAATACTCTGACAAGGATTACGTCACTCCACTTTCGACCCTTTTGTTAGGTGCAGAGTAGATAGCGTCATGCTCAAGGGAAACTTTCCTCCTCTTTTCACCTGTCCAATTTCACAATTGTCTTGGCGCCAAGCTGGGCCAAGGTGCCACCTCAGCCCAACTCGGGGCTTTGCCGTGCATGGCAGGCAGGCAGGCAGGCCTTCACCGCACATCAGGGGGCTAATGAGAAACAGTATGGCCAGGGGATAATGTATCCTGACCTGACAGGCCATGAAACACAGTCTGCCAGCCATTCCTCTCCCTTGCTCCGCTCTGCCTTCCATCCAAGCTGTTCTGACACTTTCAGTCTGACTTAAGTGAATCTGGAGGGTTGCTTTTAGCATTTTCAGCCCTCCCTTCATACCCTGCTTCCCTTCTCCCTGCTGCAAAGTGCTGTAGAGTCTGCCCAAACATGTGTGCGAGGATGCACTGCTGCAGCTGGAGTGTTCCTTCTATGTACATGAGCAGAGAGAAAGAAAGTATGACAGGAAAAAGAAAGACAGCGTCACCACATGTAGGCAGGCTGTTCCCTCTGATGCGTCCATTTGCACCCAAGCAAGATGGGAATATCTCTCCAGTGATGAGGAGGGAAGGGGATTGTGGGAGACGAGCGCCAGCCAGCTCTGGTCTTGACTGTGCAGAGGCCGGGCTGGATGTAATTTACACTCGGCCCACCTCAGGGAGTAGCGGGAGGAGAAGAAACCATTACCTCCCTCCAGAAAGCTGCCCTTCCCATGTGGCACTGAGTGTCGGCTTTCATATAAAAATGGATCCATTGCTATTACAACATCCTCTGCTCCCACCTCCCACCGGTATCTCCTCCTCCCACTCTCTCATACTGAAGGTGTTTTTGTAAATTAGAAAAAAAAAACAAAAGAAGAAATGGAGAATAAGCAGGAGATGATGATCAGAAAAAGCGGGGCATGGGCGGACCGGATGGCTGTCACGATTTCATGTCAAAACATTAAAAGTAGCACGAGAGCTTTGTTGTGACAGAATGATTCCCGAGGCTGCAGCATCCCATTCTCTTCTCAGATGGAGACGGACACACTAAATGGCTGAAAGTCATTTCTCTCCTCCTTTTAGCTGGTAGCAGATTCCAAAGAAACTGTGATAACAAACGGCTGAAATTCAGCACCGTCTGGTCTTTTGACTGGAACTGGCCAGCGTTTAGAGTTTTAGTCATTTCTAAATGTAAAAAACTAATGTGTTTCTACTGCATCATTGACAGATGTCCAATATATGATCTTTTATTTTGGCATTTTCATTTCAGTAAATGCTGCATAAGTACCAGGTTGCTCTTCTAGCAGTCATAGCTGCCAACCCTAATAACAATTCACATTCAGACCATAATTTAAAATGTTCTGCTCAGTTCAACAAAGGCACAGTTTCAAGACATTTACCACTTGGGTCACACTATCAGCGTCTTCACTTTATTAACTTCTGACCAACTCCAAATTAGATTGATTGAAGATGATTTCTGTGTGTTGAAAGTATGTAAATCTCGGATTTCCACCTTTTATTTGAACTATAGAGGACAGAATGACTTTATTCTCTCTGCAATAGGAATTGCCCTTGCAATTTACACTATAACGTGCTTCAACTGTTAGTATGATAAAACGTATGATATGAAAAGTTTATTTAAGTTAAAAACATTTGTTCAGAGTGCAGATCATCTGTAGATGTTAGAGAACGAGAATATTTAGGAAAACAGACCCCAGTTTGGGAGTTTTACTCTCTTCTGAGTCTGCTAAACTCCTTTCACAGCATTGAGGGAGAGGTCTGAAGGTCCCTGTAGGACCCTGACCTTCAATCCCTGAAGCTTTCACCCTCTGCCTCTGCCCCCCCCACCACCATCACATATTTGCATTTTTAATGTCTGCACTTTACAAGTTAATTGTCTGCTTTTTGGGGCTCTTTTGCTCACTGCGTTGCTCTAATGAAAGAATCCACCCACTTTCTTTGTTATTTGTTGGATATCTCGTGTTTGCCCCACAGCGAGAGCTAATTATCTAAAGCGGTCTAGCACAAAATTATTTGTGTGTGCTCTGCGATGCATCCAGTTGGGCGTCATATTTTGGTTGTGGGTGTGCTACCGTTCTCACATGGAGCCTTTTGGGACTGCAGAGTGCCACAGTTTGTTTTTACGACATTAATAGGTGCTATGTGTGTTTTCATAGATTAGCTGTGCTCCAGTTAAGGTCATATTTAAGGTCTAAGTGTGCTTCAAACAAGCTACAATGTCTAAAGGCAAAACTGTTTATACCTTTTCTGAGCGACCACAATCGAAGCAGGGGAAACAGTCCGCCGTCATGGAAACGCTGGTTATAGCAGGCACACACTTTCGGACAGTCACCCCTCAGCGACAGTGACAAAAGCAGTTGTGAGCAGGTGAAGAGTGAGAAAAGAGCACTTGAGAAGTTTAAAGCTACTTTAAAGCTGCACGTTGTGCTTTTTAAAGACAGAACAACACATTCTTCTTGACAGTTTTACTAACTTGGTCTGGTATGACCACAAGCTAATGATGGCTAATGTTAGCAAACTTTAGAGGGATACTGCTGCACAACTGAGTTACTTTATTGACTTTATATAATTTATGTCTGCTTGTGCTGCTGTTACACTACTCATAGTACTTACCATTATTCTGGCCACAGTGGCCACTGATTCCTCATGACTTCTTTTAACTTCCCAACTTCTTTTAAATCACTAATGTGCTGTTATTATTCCCGTCTATAAGACACTGTGAGGGAATCTATACAGTGGTATTTGAAATTGGTAGTTTATTATGATAAAAAATTATTACTATTTTTTATGAATTCGTCATGTCACAATGTGACATAAAGTCTGGGCTTTTTTCTTTTTTTAATAAAACCGTCTCTATTAAGTCTTTTGCTTCTTCAACTAGATAGTAGTTGCTTTTACCTTAATATTACTCAAACACTGCCCTGAATGAAAGGGAGAAGAGACTGTCCTCACTCTTTTCAAAGTGGACAGAACAAACAGACAACTCGAAACAAAAGTAGAAAATCCGCAGAGGTGGCCAACATCACAACATCTCCCTGGGAAACCGCTGCTCGCATCACAGCTGGCTGTCTTGCGTCACCGTCGGATCAACAGGGCCACTGGATCTCTGCGTGGAGCCAGCTGGTGGGCGCTGAAATGAGAGATGATTAGGAGTGAAAGATAACTGCAAATTAAGTGACTGAGTGTTGATTGAATGAGTAAGTGGGTGAGCGTGTGAATATCGCTCTTGTTATGTTTGCCTGTTCTTTCAGACTCCCATCGCTCCTCATGATCAAACATCACATACCCCAATAGAATAGATGAAACAATAAATACATAGATCATGCATGTCAGCAATGTAAATGTACTGGGATGTCTCTACTATACATATATGGTATGTGTATGCGTTTTAGTCTGAGAGCAAAGAAACAACGTCTCAGTGGAAAATATAGTTTACAGCAGGACCGTCTGTCTTTCTGTCGGGCGTATAAGATGTTTAATTGGTGCCACGTTGATGTGGTGCTCAGAGAGTCTGCCCTTTATCAACGCCAACACAGGTTCAAACCCCCGACAGCAGCTGATGTTCCCATCAGCATCCATCACATCCTGTCGTTGTCCAAAAACAAAACAGAGATCACCCGCCTGCTTAGTCACTGTCCTACAAGTCACTCTCGATAAGAGCGTTAGCGAAGCCCGTAATATGTGTTACAACATCTGCTGTCAGGTTAATATCTCTCTCACAACAGACCGTGTGCGCTTTCAAAAAAATAAAACATCAGCTAAGCTCACCGCCTGGGCTCCAGCTAACTATTCCTTTAAAGGTTGGGATGACTTTGTTACTAGTAACTAGTGCATTTCTGCAAACATCTGGTCTATATTTCCTCTCCTTAATGAATAATAATGGACAGGTTTGTTGGGAAAAAAAGTATTGCGCAGAAGGTTGGTTATGAATAATTTCATATAATTAGAAAACTGAAGCCTTGAAGGAAAGATAAGCCTCAGAGGAGTTCTTACCTCAGCCAGTTAGCCACCGTGCACTCCTCCAAATGTGCCATTGTGCACTTCCACAACTTGAAAAAGTTTATTCTGCCTATGGAAGCTAAAAGGTACTCTCCTCAGGTGTGTGTCTGTTCAACACACAGAACCGGGGTTGTGTTGAGCCAGGTGTGTGGGGAGTCTGGAGACCAGGCCGGCAGGCGAACATCATCATCAGGGCAGACATCCAGCTGCGTCGTCTTCACCCGCCTGCCTGAACCCAAAATATAACCCTGGACCTAAAAATGTCCTCAGTACCAGTTCTGAAATGCCTGTTTTCAAAAACAAAAAAAATACACATCTGTAACATTAATTTAATATTGTTGAAATGTAGAATGATCAGCTTGGTGCTTAGAGGGCTGCTAGATGTTGGCAACGCTCGCTCAGCATTTCCTCACGCTGTAACTGAGACGAGACAAATGGGGGGTGATGCAGGCAGGAAAGGAGTAAGTGTGTTGATAATTGTCTCCTTGATATTGATGTGCATTAGGTAGGTATACAGCACCCTGATCCGCTCAGTCCCTCCACGCGCACGCTTGCATGCACGTACACTCACACGCCCGCCAATAATACCCGATCCCCTTTCCTTTCCTACAGCGCTGAATCTAAGAGTCCCAGCACTTAGCATTGATTATTAATGGCAGGTAAGAAGAAAAAAACAGGGGTGCAGAATCTGATCTTACACTTTGTGCACACTGATGGAAATCTTGTGTAATGAATTTCTTCTCACTCATTGTGTGTTCTGAGGGTCATGGGTGTGTTTGAGGACAATGGCTGCACATACTTCTGCCCTACAATTAGTACTGACATTGGTCTGAGCATCAATGAGGACGCTGTGGGATGGAGATGTACCTTACTGTATCAGATGAGCTGGGAAGAGCTGAGAGTCCGGGGGGAATAGATTGCTGGTTTTGTGTTGCAGTGAGAACTGGAAATATTCTGTAATATTTTCAGAATATCCTCTTCATGGACAAATATTAAAGCTCATCAGAAACTTCAGTGGGTGGTTCAAGCTGCGTGGAAACCAAGAATATTTTGCATTTTTGACACCTGTCCCAAAAGACACTTTGAATAAAACTGTCAAACCCAAGTGGCATCAAATCACAGCAAAGAAAATGGGTTTCTCAACAATTTCTGGTCTCATCACTTTCATTTCAGCACTTGCTGAGTTGTTGTAAGGTGAGTACGATATTATTTTGTATTGTGCTGTCAAGAATTATTAAAGAAAGTTTCCCCTGACACAAAATCTTGATTCTGTACGGTCAGATGGCTTATAGGACTACTCTGTTTTAAATGTAAATAACACATTTGATGTCTGAATTATACATACACATACATGTGTACATATACATGTTAGAATAACCATTAAGGAATGAAAGAAGAATGTTTTGAACAGAAGTGTATATCAAAGATAAATCTATATAGAAATCCCTCAGGACCCCATGAGTTGAAATTTCTGAAATGTTCGCATGTGAATGTAAGTAGTAACTCGTGATTTGAACACTTAAAGCTTAGTACAAAAGGTTAGTATAACAACTGTACAGTGAATTAAAATGTTGACCTGATGATGGCGCTAGAGTAAAAGTCAGAGGATCACCAAAATCTTTAGGATTCATCCTCGGAGGACCAAATTTCATCCCTCGGTGCTGCTAGCGGTTACTTGTGTTTAGAGGGCTTAGCAGGTCATAATTCATATTATAAAGAAAGGTCTGGACACAAAATATGGGTCGAAGAGGACATCCTAGAAATGTAAGGAAAAGGGAGTTCAAAGGAAAACAGAAGAATCGAGGAACTGACGTAGTCGGACATATTGTTGGCAACCTTAAACAACGAAATCTAAAACTTGTCCATTGTGGTTTTGACCAGAGTGAAAAGGAACAGTAGGGGAGATCACGCCATGAAAAAAGAAGCTTAAACTGCTAAATGTGTTAAAAAGATTTCATGGCAACTTGTTCAGATGAGTCGGCCCTCGAGGGAGCGGTGCCGCTGATAACACCTCCCCGTCTCTATCTCATCACAAACAACACCAGCCTGAAACCGGCACGTGACAGAGATCCAGCTTCTATTTTGTAGTTTTTCTAAAAAGGAGCCGTGAGCTGTGTTCTCCCCTGGTGCATCTTTACTCATCTTCCTGTGCCCTCTTCGGTCTCTCTGGACCTAAATGTGCGTCAGCAAGTTGCTCAGCGCCTGCCCGGCCTGCTATCTCTTCATCGGCTCCTGTGCCTCTCCTCTCTATAAAAAAAAAAACAAGGAATGCAATAAGGAGCAGTTTCACATAACAATTAGATATTTCCTTATTATTTAGCATCTCTGGTTACGGTGCGTTTTGGTGTCTATCGATAGCCTAAAATGTAGTTTCAGGGGCTTTTCCATGCAGCCTGGAGTAAGATTCATCATGAAACACCCTGTATGCATTTCAGATTAACATCTCAGTGAGCACTCATCTATTCGTTATTTGCTCGGTGCCACGTTCCCTTTGCAAAGCTGAGTCAACTGGAGCAAGCTTTGTTTGAGTCAGAAGTTTCTGCGTTTGGTCGGCCGGCGTCGGTGAGCAAATGAGGATGTGGGCCACCCTTTCTCCCGTGGGGTCCTCCGTGTCCCTTGACTGACTCAAACCTAGCGAGCAAAAATATCCACATGCCTGCATCTTCTCCGCAGCCTGAGGGAACGCAATAATGCCTCGGCTAATCCGATTAACATTAACAATCCCACAGGGGAAATCGCTGCACATCTGCAACAGACAGATAATTATGTTGCCTCAGATGTTTGTTTCTTCCCTTTTTGTGTGTGTTTGTTTTGCCGCTTTTTATGTCTTTGGAAGACCATCAGTGTGTTTTCTCCCTCTCTCAGCTTGGATGGGCACCATCTCAGTGTGTTTCTAGGTCTTTGTAGCAAACATGGGTGGATGCACTCCTTCTTGTCTCAAGGGCAAGCTTTGCTTGATGTTAGCGAGCTCAGATGGATTAGTTTTTTTGAGTAACGCCAAGAATGATTATAAAGTGACACACTTCACTGTTCTATTGTAGTTGAACTGTTATGGCCAAAGCAGTTCATGCACCTTCTCTTTGAAGTATCAGGTGTGAACTTCTTGAGGAAATGCCTCTACAAATAGTGTTTTACCACCATTAATAAGTTGTAATAATAGCAGTAGTATCATTAGTACTACTTATAGTGATTTCACTAAAATACATAATTGCTATATATGCAAAGTTAATGTAAGGGTCCATTGATGAAGACTATGTGACAGGGAGTAAAGCCCTGGGAAAAAAGCCAATATGTGGAGGAATCAGAATCCTATTTTCAAGGTTACGACTGAACTTTTGTTACATTTAAAATTCCCTTTGATAGTTTGACAGTGGCTCAAAAAGTGGAAAATGCTCACAGCTGGATGTATCTCTTCCTTTGTTTGTTTGCACAACCTATGTTATTTAAGGCCCCTTCTGTCCTCTTCCAGGTCGGGATTCTCTATTTCCAGCCCAGTGTTTTCCGCTGCATCCTGCTGCGATGGGTTCGATTGCTGGGTTTCGCTACCGTCTATGGGACACTGACTCTTAAGCTGTACAGGTAATACACACACATTACACACACGTCCAACACCGTTATCCATCCCAGGAAATTCCTATCGGATTACACTGACCTCTTTAAGTGCAATTACAACGTGTCTAACATCTTAATTCCGTGTAAAAGTAAGAGCTTTATGAAGTGAAGTTCTCTGCTAATTCATCACCAGATTACACTGCTGTAAATGCTTACTGGTGGATTCACTGCCTCATTAAATGGAAGAGGGAAAAGCCAAGTAAAAGTAATTAAGAAAACAAAACAAGGGAAAATTTAGCCCCAAATGATTTTCACATATAACGTAGTGTTGAGTGATGGTTGTGTGTGAGATCAGAGGAAGGGAAAGGACTGCTGGAGGATACAGGGAGGGAGAGACAAGAGGGGGGTGACCCAGCACTGAATAGCTGATAATGAGACAGGGGGGTCTGCTGTATTTAAAGTAAAACACTTGAAAATTGTTCATCTGTGGGGCTTTGTGTCAGGTGAATCTGTCAGAAAGGCCTAATGGAGATGCTGATTAGGAGGATGTGAGCCGGGTAAACCCTTAGAGGAGCAAGTTAACATTGCACAAATCAATTTTTGATGGGGGGCTCATTAGTGGACGCTTCTTCAATGTGCGTGAAGGGCAGAGCCTAAGAATAGCGACGGCTGGTCATGTGTTTGAGCAGAGTTTAATTCACAGTTACACAGTCTTCGTGTTTCTCTGAGAATTTAAAGCTACACATCATGTGGAAATGAACAGAATAACTCAAAGAATTCATCCATAGATGCTGCAGTTCTACAGGACATGTTGTGTGTTCTTCTGGCTCTACCTTTACGTTGGAAATGACTTGTTAAAAGTAGACAATCTGACGCTAAGATACTGGCAGTTTTAACTGTTTAAAACATGCTAACTTTTATCCAAACTGAACAACAAAGTGGATCATTTGTCACTGCCTTGTAAAAATAGGAGCTTTGTCTGGTCTGGTAGCCCCATTGGCCCATTTTCTGATGTGCTACTTCTACAGTATATTTAAGCTATATATTTTTTAGGACAAAGAAAACTGTGTGGTTATGGTTAAAGAAAGATTGTATCATGGCTAAAAAAGAACCACTTGGTTAAGGTTAGGGGATAAGGGTGTACGATCCAGTACCCCTGATTCAGATCGGGTTTTGGCCATACTTTTGCGTGACCTTACATTGAAATGTTTCCAATCAGCTTCACACAGTGAGGTTTACAGATTTGGGGAAAAACCACTGGTATGGGATTGGTACTTGGTTGAGGTACCGGTAAAAAAAGAATCCAACGTAGATTGTTGGAAGGAAACAGGATACAAGCAGTCGTTTCTGGTGTTTCTGCAGCACCAATAAAAACGTCAGATGTCAATGTCCTTCTCCTTTACTTCTGAGACACAAGTTATTATTTGCACAGCTACAAGACGTCCTTGTCAGAAAAACTGCTACAGAAAAGACGAGTGACTTGAAAGGTTTGGACAACGACTAATGCTGTTGTTCTTCTGGAAAGAATCATCTCTAACTCTCGCAGTCAAAGAACAAGGGTTACGTCCTGCTGTATTAGCATTTTACATTTCATTACATATTCAATGATTGTATGCTGAGTAAAGTATCAAACAAGTAAACAAAGCCAGAGGTACAGTAACATTAATAGACCAGAATGCATTGCAACCACAAGAAAAGTTGTGTTTTGATTATCAGTGCTTTTGCTTCCCTTTCCCCCCCAGCACTTGGTGACAGTGCTGATATGTGATAGTGATAGTGACAGCAGCAGGTTAAAGTACAGGCAGACGGTTGCTGAAGGGAACTCTGGGAAATGTAGGAACTCACTAAGATCAGTAGGACTCAGGCAAGAGGGGAAGTGAGGAAGAAAGGGTGAACATCCTAACTGATGGTGTCTTTACTTCTAAAAACAATTCAGCAATAATCCCCAATAATGACTTATTTATAATAATAACATTAATAATCTTAATAACCCTCCACAGGGTGCTGAAGGTGTTCCTGTCCCGTACAGCCCAGAGGATCCCCTATATGACCAGCTGGCGAGTGTTGCGACTGCTGGGCATCATCCTGCTCATCGTCTGCTGGTTCCTGGTGGCTTGGACGTCTGCCGTCTGTCAGAACCCGGACAGGAAGTTGGCTCTCATCGACGTGGGCTATACGCCCGATGGGCTGCAGTTCAGCATGTGCCTGCTGGATCGCTGGGATTACATGATGGCTGTCGGTAAGCCCTGCTACTGCCCTCTGCCTCCGTAGGGTGTTGTGAATAGAGTTATGTACACTGAATTCTGTGTGTGCGTACCACAGTGAGAAAACATGGGTTATTTGAGGTTTTCTTGGCACAAAATCAAGAAGTAATTTGTTAGGCGTGATAGCATTTGGAGTTCAAAGAGAGCGAGAGAGACAAAAAAAGAGTGAGTGATGAGGTGAAGGAGAAGTTGGATGAGTAACATTTGGCAATGCTCCTACGTTTCCTAAAAGTAGACATTAATCCTCTCCACCGGTGCGACATTTTTGGATGTTTTCCTGTGTTTTGCGTGGAGGAGAGGGCGACCAGCAGCAGATAAAGACAGATGAGAAATCAAAGAAGCTCAGAGGGGGAGCAGCATCTTGCATCGAGGAAATCTGCATGCTGTTTTACGCCTGCTGACTCAGGCTTCGTGAGAGAGAACCAGGGTCCTTTTTGACTTCTGGGAAAACAGATGGACCCCCCAGCGAGGCCCTACATGCTGTGATACTGTATACCAAAAGCACATTTTCATTTTGTTTATTAGGAGGTAAAAAATAATTGGGAGGTGCATAGTCGCCTACATACTGGTCATAAATTACACACAGCCAGATGCAATAAATCTTCATTGCATAAACTGGCAGTCAACAGTCTCTTTGTAATACTTTTTATATGCAAAAATCTAGTTTCAAACCAGTAAGGATGTTTTTCTTGTCCGATTATGCACAACAAAACTGCAACTTCAGCATCACAACGCTGTG
Organism: Nannoperca australis; assembly: GCA_036023655.1. Classification (NCBI taxonomy): domain Eukaryota; kingdom Metazoa; phylum Chordata; class Actinopteri; order Centrarchiformes; family Percichthyidae; genus Nannoperca; species Nannoperca australis. Next base: position 12,587 of record JAVQJD010060184.1, on the reverse strand, counting down.
TTCATTTAATCTAAAATATTATATTCTATTTAATTACATGTCTCTCATATTCTTCCTGACCCACCAGCAGTTTTTTTTGCCATGTATGCACTGTTAAAACTTTCTTTTTGTTTGTAATTGAGCCCTTTATGTCTTATTTTCTCAAAACAAGTGAAAGATTCTTTGTACAACTTTTCCACAAGGCACCATTTATGAACTTATGACTTGTTTTAATGGTTAAGACATTGTTTAGTAATGCATTATAGATTGGGTGGTGGTCACCCTCCTCAAGTGCCTTACATTCTAATTAAAAAAGGTTCAAAGGTTTCACACTTTCAAATAAGCTATCAGCAAACTTTAGTAAGTCGTCAGCAATAATAAATGTTAATATGTTCTTAATAAAAGGTCCAGATGCAAATATCATGCATGATATAAACACAACCTGGCAAACCAAAAGTTGTTCTTATTAATGGCAGAAACTGCCATATTATGCTTCAGTACATGTTTTATTAGCTATTAATGAAGCTATTACTTACAACATACAAACTCTTTATAAAGGCTGCCTAATTAGAAAATATAACCCAATATTTTTCCATCATGAAATAGCTTTTCATGCAATTATCCGTATTATTATTTCTGGAAAATACTTGGAGACTGGTGGTAATATTCTTACTACTTGGCTGGGGACCACTGTGATGCATTTAGGTGAAATCATGTCTTTTTATTCATTTTGAATCCTTTCACCTTCACAAATGCTCATACATGCCTACTAACACTTCTGTGAGGTGCCAGTTGCATCTAATGCTCACTGTTGTTCCTGTTGTGAGGAAGACATGTGATCCACTCCGACCCGACAGCCCTGCAGTTCAAAAAGACAACACAAGAAATGTCTAAATAACGGCAACAGGTTTTCGTGGAAAAAGCGTCCTGTTTGTTGCTGTGGAGTTTGCTCCCTTGGAGACATTACTTGGGGGTTTCCATGGAGGTGCACAGGGATTCATTAAATGTTCAGAGAATACAACCACAGCTGTTACAACAGAGTTTGATAGCTTCTGTTGAACAGGGCATTTTCTTGTATACTTGTGTTGTAAAACAATTTGCACCAACTCCATAGAAGCATTGAACTGTGAAGTGGCTTTTTGTTTTGGCCTGTGAACTGCATAGAAATTATTACTTGGCTTGTGTGTTTATTGTGTTCACCGCTATTTTCTTATTCTTGCTTCGCAGCTGAGTTCCTCTTCCTGCTGTGGGCGGTGTACCTGTGTTACGCCGTGAGGACGGTGCCGTCGGCCTTCCACGAGCCTCGCTACATGGCCATCGCTGTTCACAACGAACTTGTCCTGACGGCGATATTCTATGTCATCAGGTAATAACTCCTCCCCCATCTGGATCCCTTAGTGGTTAAATGTGAATTATATATATGTTTACCTACTCACATACCTTTAGGGGTATCTGTCTGTGCAGATAGTTTTGGTTTTATTTGTGTGGACTATTCTCTAATCATGGGAAAATTTGAAAATGTAACTGATTTATATATATTATAAATAATATATTTTTATGAACCAACCTTTTAAATCAGGGTAAATGTCAATTCCTGGCACTGTCTTAATAGTCCTGGTGCAGTAACCCCCACCCTTCTAGGGCTCCAAGGAGAATAAAACAAACACAATTACTGACAAAAACATCTTCTTCAACATGCTGTCACTCTCCAAACATGTTCCACTTTTTGATTGCCCTCCGCTGTTGACATTTTGACGCTTATGTCTTTCAGTAGATTGTTTTATTTTCATCACATATAGGCTACGGCATGAGGCTCAACCCCTTTGTTCACCTGGGAGTTGTTTTTTATCGTAGTGAAATCGTACCCTCTCCCTCCGGTGTACATGTCAAATGGCTGCACCATACAGTCTATAAATGAGACGTTTCAGCCGACACCGCCACAGCTATTCCTAGCTCTAATTGAGAGCTCAGCTCCATCACATTATTTACTAATGAGCCCTGTCAGAATGATTTATATTTTTTTCAAGGCAGCATAAATAGCTTGAATTATTGGCAGCCATATTCCAGTTCTAAATGAATATCCATTACCAATACATTTTGTATCATTGACTTATAGCCTGATAGTTTCTTGTAAGAAATCTAACTGTTTTGATTGTATTTGAACTTCTGGCTCTTTGTGATTTCTTTGCCAACTGCTTTAATCGGCCGCTACAGCCTTGTTTATCTCTGCAGAAGAGACCCTTAATAAATTAGAATGTTGCCTTGTGTGGGTAGTTATTCTGACCGGTTGCCACCGGAGACCACAGTGTCATTTGGGGCTTGTTAGAGGCCATTTGTACTCCTCACCTAACCTGACCCACAGTGACCAGTTACAGCTCAGGCTTCATTCTCTGCTGTGATAGTCATCAGGTTTTAGCCAGATCCAGGTGTGAATGGGAAGCTGAGAGAAAACGAAGGGAATGTATAAGCTGGAGGATGAAGTGTGAGTGATGGGGAGTGTTTCAGTGAGATGCTCCAGGCTGAGAGGAGACAGCATGCCAAAGTTATTAAATCTGCCCAGAAACTCCTCACAAAACATAAATGAGAGAAGACCTCCAAGCGTTGGGACATTTCATATGCTGGACCTTTGCCTTCATTCATGCCTCTAAGCTATTACCACAGTAACTGTTCGTTAATTAGCCATTTGCCAACTTCAACCACATAATGAGCCTGCTAGATGACATTTACTTGGATAGAGGCTCTCTAGTGGTTGAATTAGCATCTGACATACCTTCATTTCCATAGTGTGCATGAGGTCTTACTGTGCTGTAAGGCTGTTAGTCCTTTAAATAAAAAGCTGGAGCCCCTCCTCTCACTGCTATTGTTTCTGCCAGTAATTATCTAATTTTCCACCAACTGCTGCGCCACAGCCAGTCCAGTGTATTACTGTCTGATGTATAAATAGGCTGAATCTTGTGACCAGACCAAGGTCACTCCCCTTTATTTTGAATCCAATTGAAAAAGATCGGGGAAAATATTGTGTCCTTGCTGGCAGAAGGATCACCCAAGTGGAACATTATAAGAGAAAGTGGAGTTGACGCCTAGACAGACAGTGTATAAATCTACTTTGGCTGAAAACATATTAAGTCTGTTGGTTTGTGTCTCTCTCTGGGCTCCATCTGTATCTAAGAGGTTTCCTGCCGACAGAGCTGTGTGTGAGAATATCACAGCATAATTAAGCCATACTTCAATGCATTTACGGTATGCACATTTAGAATTTGACAATTACCAATCAAAGACGTTTACGATGTGTTTATTAACAAAATTCTTGTACTGGAAAAAAAACGTGAGTACAAAATAAACTGTCAATGAACATGACGAGGTTGAGCATCTTGATTAATGACACTGCATTATTATATTATTATTATAATGTAGTATAAAGCTCTTTGCAGCCAATGAATTTATACTAGATTTAACACTTTCCTGGTTCTCACGTTTGGTATATCTTTCCTCTGTTTTTCTCTTTACATCCTGACAGGTTCACTCTTGCTGCAGAGCTCCATCCAGACTGGATGCTGCTACTGTTCTTCACCCACACCCACTTAACTGTAACAGTAACACTGGGTCTACTACTCATCCCTAAGGTAAACATTTCAAGTCATGTTTCATACGTTAATCTACTTTCCTAAAGGAAAAGGAAAATATATAATCAAAATGTTTGTGCCATAAAGCTCAACTGTTGCCCACAGACTATTAAAAACATCAATGAGGTACACTGTTGAACTTGTTCCTTCATTACATTAAACAGGTAGACCCCAACAAAAATACTATTTACTCCTGTTCGAATAACCTTTGTTAAGAACCACAGTGCCCAGCTGTTTAAGAAAATGACTTTACCTTTTTATTAAATTAAGTCACATATGTGTGACATGTTTTTAAACATGTACTTCTTCAGTATGAACCAATGGGCTTGTTTGTGAGAGCCACAGACAGAAAGGAAGTCAGAGTATTTTATTTTAAATCTCTTCATGAGATTTGTTGATAGATTTGCAACAACATTGGGAGATATAGTCGTTGACAGCAGTACTACACTGTATAACCACTGTTCAAGAAATTTGATTTTTTGTTCTTTTTTATGCTACTCATCAGTTCCTGTTTGCTGGCACCCACATGAGAGATGACATAGCTTCTGAGGCCTATGAGGATGAGCTGGACATGGGTCGTTCTGGGTCGTATCTCAATAGCAGTATCACGTCAGCATGGAGTGAGCACAGTCTGGATCCCGAGGACATTCGGGTAAGCCGTGTTTCCTTTAACCTTTCATTTTTCATTGTATGACCTGGTGAAATCTTTTGAATCCCCCCAAAAATACTGAGCCATGGCAGTTTTTTATTGCAGACACCAGACGAAATGGGCCCTCTCAGTTCTATTAATGGCTGTGGCGTAAGGTCTTGCGAAAGTCTTTGGGAAAAACGTACCAACGTGAGCAGAGATCTCTGTTTGTCTGTTAGAGCTGAAGAAGTCTCTCTACAAAAAGATTTGGGCAAGCCTATTTACCAGAGGGAGTGATCTTATGATGACATCCTGCTACTTGAGAGCATTCATTGTATCGGATGGGCATAGAGACAGAAATACGATAAATTCAAGACCTGAGCTTAGAGGCTGTTTCAGACCTAACATTAAAACACACTCCGTTTTCTTATTTGATGCTGTCCAAGACTGTCCTGTCTTTGCTTTTTTTTCAGCACGCATGTGATATTCCGTAGTGCATCATTTAACAGCCGTTTGTAGTCACGTGTCATGAATTTGTACTGCATGTTCTCTGTGCAGTAGAATGTCTGTTTTTATTGTAAAAGTGTTTTGATTAGAAATACATTTTTTCAACCGTGTAAATGCAATTATTTGTTCTAAGCAATTGATCACTTGGTGTCTGTCCTTCCCCTGATTCTTTCATGGATATGAAGGAGGAGTTGAAGAAACTCTACTCCCAGTTGGAGATTTACAAGAGAAAGAAGATGCTGGCAAACAACCCTCATCTCCAGAAGAAGAGGAGTTCCAAGAAAGGGCTGGGTCGCTCACTGATGAGGCGCATCACTGAGATACCAGAATCAGTGCACCGGCAATGCAGCCGTGAAGACAAGGAGGCTGGTGAACACGGGAGCAACCGTAACAGCATCTGCATGTTGAAGAAAAACCCCTTCGAGCCGACTCACACAGGAAAGCCAGCAAAAGAGGAGACGCTAAAGAACATGGTTTTTTCCCTTAAGAAGTCCCACAGCAGCTACGACCACGTCCGTGACCAGAGTGAAGACTCCAGCAGCTCAGCGACAGACAAGATGGAGGTGACCACAGCTGAAGGCTCCCTTCTGGATACACTTATGGGCAAGAAACTGGTCAAGAAGACGTCCAATGAGAACATGAATGTCCCCAGTGAATCTACGGAATCAGTTCCTTTGGTCTGCAAGTCAGCCAGTGCCCATAACCTCACTGCAGACAAGAAACCAATTCATCCCAGAGCCTCCATGCTGCAGAAGTCCCTCAGTGTCATCGCCAGTGCCAAAGAGAAGACTTTAGGCTTGACAGGAAAGACCCAGACCACGGAGGACAGCAATAAGAAGAGTCAGCCAAAGAGCAAAGACACAAGGGACAATGCAGAGCCAGAAAATGAATGCCTACCCAAGATGATTATTAGCCAGTCGGTTGACTACAAACAGAGTACAGCAAAAGGCAGGATCATGAAACAGCCAGTGGGTGGCAGCCAGCCTACGATCTGCTCCGATCCAGTCAAAGGAAAGGACCTCTATGATCTCTCAGAAGTGTGTCCCTGGGAAGTGCAAGATCTCCCAACTCCGTCTGAAAACAAGGTTCAAAAGCATGTATCCATAGCACCAAATGAAACCACAATGGTTCATGCAGGTAGCACCAAGGGAGGCAAATCTCAGAAGCTTAAAGCTTCTGATCAATCTCCATCGAGTGACAGGCAATCTAAGGAAATTCAAAGGACAACCGCTGTACGAGCGGAGGTTTGTCCGTGGGAAGATGGAGGTGAAAGTCAAAGCAGTCAAGTGGAAGGCTCAAAGCAACAAATACACAGCCAGGCAAGCAAACTTACTAAAGCCCAGCAGCCTCATTCTACAACAGAGAGCTCCAAAACGCATCGGGCAGAGGTTTGTCCATGGGACCACGAAGAGGCCCAAAAGACAACACAGTTAGATCCTTCACCAGAAATGTCAAAACAAAGAAAAGGCGCATCTCCTGTGGATGGGAAAGGGAGAAGTCCCCTTTCAGATGCATCCAAAATAGGAGGCTCACTCCAGCCACCGTCCTCAAAAGCTGATATATGTCCCTGGGACCATGACAGCACTGTCTTATCTCCAAATTCTGGACAGAGGACACCTAGTCCCTCTCGAGCATCCAAAACTAAGGAATCCCCTTCAAACAAGAAGGGTACTCCTTCCACAAGAACAGTTGAGAAAGAGAAATCAAAAGACGCTGATGATGAGAAAAGTAGAACAAAAGCTAAGGACAAGAGTAGATCTTCAGAGAAACACATGAGCCAACCAAAAATGGCTGAGGTATGCCCATGGGATGTAGAGAGTCATCAGGAAGTGCCGATGGTAGAAAAAAGGAAAAGTGCAAATGTTGGAGCAGCCAAAGCAAAGCCAGCTGAAGTCTGTCCGTGGGATTTTGAGGATACGTCAGAGAAAAAAGGTACAGATAAAAATGCTTCTGTAGTGAAACAGAGCAGTCCGAATCCTAAAGGCGGGGTTGTAAGTGCTACTAAAAAGGCAGATGTTTGTCCCTGGGACTTTGAGGATAGCACATCGAGCAAGAAGGCATGACACTCAACCTTAATGGACCACTGAAATTATAGTTATTGATGTATACTTTTTTTCACTTTGAAATCGTTAAATATTACATTTTACTATTAGTACGGTGACTTGGAAGAAAAGTTGATCAAGTTCCACAAGTTGCCTTCCTTTCCGAGGTTTTGTTCCTGTTTTACCTATTTTGAAAATAAGTAAAATGTACAAAAAACAAAACAAAGTCATGACGAGCATTCCAGATTATCACAAGAAAATCCCGTAGATAAATCTTACACTAATTATGCAACTTTTGATTCAGCCTTTTCACTTCATGAGCAATGTTGAAAATCTGAATTTGTCATGGTTCTTTTTGTGCATTATCATCGTCATCACTGAATGGACTAGGATATGAGATGACAACAGGAGGTGTAGAGGAATAAGAAGTATGATATTAAGGTTGAAGTACAAAACAGCAAAAGTGAAAGCCAAAGAATAAGGGAATTATTTGCAAGGAAGGATGTTGGTCTCCAAACGGTGAAGTTAATTTATTAGTTTGCGTCCAACTCTTGGCACAGAGGGACGGACTCAGTGAGTATAGCACTTTAGCAAACTCCATAAATTTAAAACTAAGGACAGACTCTGTTCTTCTTGTACATTTTTTCTTCTTCTTTTCAACCTCATGGCATGATATCACACACCAACCAAACGTAGACATGTTTGTTTTTGTTTGGATCTATTTAATTGTAGTTCTCGGCAGATTAAATGCTTCCAAGTCTGCTGAGATGTACTGTATGTGCCTAACTAACTAGCATTGTCTTGTAACAGTCTGAAGTGAAGCAAGTTGCTTCTTCTTCAGCTCTTTGTGACGGTGAATTATATAAACAGCATGCACAGCCAGGTATTGAGAGTAGTTGGACCCTACCGCTTTGTCAACTAAAGCAGTTAATGTGTTGACAAATATATAATGTTGTTTTTTGAATATCACAGGCACTACTTTTCCTGCTTTCATATTTTCAAAAGCTCATTCAGGGTGGTAAAGAGTATATGAGAGCAGAATTAACAGGAATGTGTGTCAAAATGGCTCCTATGTACACTGTAAAAAGTAGGGCTAGAACAAAACCGGAGGAATATTAAGGAAATAATTTGCACCAGCTTTGTTTATGAATCAAGCATGGGTCTTTGTGTTGGCTTGCACCAAGTGTGTGTACACATGTGTCTTTGGACACAAGATCAAGTAAAAATGTAATGCCATACCGGAAGAGTTGAACCTCTGGAGTCTCATACACGATCCACTCCTGGCAGCGCTTTCTGTCCTCACATTCCCTCCGTCTCATACACCAAAGCCAAAAAGGTGAGCAGGTCGCCAATTTCATTTTAAAAACAGCTGATAGAACCTGCTGTATTGGGTTATTATAACTTGGGTCTAATTTTGGTAGTTTTGGCCAATAACATTGTACTTGCTCAGAACTGGAACCAAGGCAACATCACTACAACAAAGTCGAATAGAGTGGGTGGTTCAGCCTAACTAATCAGTAGTGAGTGATGTATCTGTCCCGCTGATGTCATTTTCAATGGAGTCGACAGGATTCGCTGTCTGAACATGTTTCTTGTCTTGACTTTGTTGTAACAATGTCGCCTTCTTTCCAGAACTTATAAACAACGGTCATAACTACAAAAATAAAATCCACGTCTTTATAAAGTGGAACTGTCCTTTAACATCTTGTTATATTATTACTATACAGCCATTATGGGATTGCAGTAAGCACTTTACTGCTATCAGTTTTTACTTTGTGTTTCTGTATTGAAAGTAGTGCAATGCATGTTCTTCCCAAATTTAACTAAATAGCCCAATTGATTAATTAAGCTGATCATTTTAGCTTAGCAATGTGGTTTTCAATTAATAATCTCACTAAACCTTTTGAGGGTTTTGATTTGTTCAGTGTTTTGTATCAAAATGTCTAAATATTCTTCATGCACTATCCATCCTGAGATTACAGTGAAAACAGAAATCTCCCACTCATATTTAACTGTTGAACACCTGACAATAATTGCAGTATCAATATAGCATCTACAGTACTTTACGGTATCTTGTGAGAATTACATGGTTTCACTGAATGTTGTCACTGATTGTAATTATCTATAATTGATGTCAAATTCCTCGAGCTCTGTAGGAGTCCTTACTAATCGTGGTTAAAGAAAAAAATCAGTGCTTGTCAGTGAGAATTTTACAAAGTCAAAACACAGTTTGTCAGCTGCTAAATTTCTTGCGCACTGCTCAGCTGAAAATACTCCAGTGACAAATATTTGTAGCTTTTCTTATCCGATTTTATTTAAGTTGCCGAGGTCGATTCCACAACAAGTCTCAATAAACGGGATTTAGATGCTACGTCTTATATCTGCCTCCACCTACTGAGAAATTACCTCTGCCGCTGACCTGTGGGGGTCTCGTCTGAAATATTTCAAAGGTGGAGTGTTTGCCTTACGGCATGAGATTTGCCAACACCTCTGCTTTATGAGCTCCTTTAAGAACGGTGTCTTAGAAGACCTGTCAACGTGCATGGATTTGTTGTAATGCTTTGATGGATCTATATGATATTTATGAACCAGGTGTTAGGCGCCATCCATCATATGCATTGTGGTAGCCAATGCCAGGGGACACCTGGTATGACGACATTTCAGAACCCCTTTCTGTTTGTTTTCTTTTTCTTTAAGTGACTTTAGTCTTTGGAATCACTGCCACATTGGGTTTTACTGCCCCGGGTGATAAATAATATGCTGTATATTTTTAAAATGAGCCTCCTTTTCTTTGACCTTGTAGGAAAACTATTTTAAATGAGGAGATGTGTTTATGAATGATTATTATTTTTGAAAATCTACATGACCTTAGTTTGAGCTCATACAGGCTCTGAAATGCTAAATTCAACCCATTTGTAAAAAAATAAAAACATAAAAAAATAACCATAACAAGCAATATATTATGACATTTTCAAGCAAAGAAGGTATTTTTTTCTGGTGTCAAAACTCTTTTTTTTAAGTATTTATTTTTGTTGACTGTAAACTTTTACACATGTGGCCCATGAGATTTCCACATCAGAGATAGCTGGAGCACAAAGGAAACACGATTACAGTTACACTGTCTTAGAGCTGAAAATAACAATGCAATATCCCACCAACATACTATGGATTTACGTCACATTTTCAGTCAATCTACTGTTGTTTCGTTTGCTTATTTTCAGATAGTTTGCTTGCTGTAGCATTCCTCAGTTCGGTCAGTCCATAGCTCTCTGTGTTAACTTGTGTATACATAACCAGTGTCTTACTGTCTGTTTCTCTGGAGATTATCATTGTATTTTAACCGTATCATCAATGAATCAGTGACAGTTTGAACCTCAACCATTGTTCTTGTGCCATCTTGACATGGATGATACTGTGTCCTGTAGCTCTTTGTCCACCCATCAGATCTTTGCAATGGTGCGTCCTGTTGGCTAGCTGCTTGCATTTGAACCTGACTTCTCTTCTCTTGTGACCAAACCAAGTCACCCGATGGCAAACACAACTACTACTACTGCTACTACTACTAATCAATGCTGTAACGTTGTAAATCTTGTGGCTTCTGCATGAATTCAAGAAAAAAAAAATAGGACCGATGTTTCACTGCCCTTGATAGAACAAAAAAGAAAAAACATGGATCTTTTATGGACTGTTACAAGTTGTATAGTGAGTGATACTGTCCCTAACCCACTGTATTATGTGCTTGTTATACCTATTGCTCTATGACAAGCTTACAGCATCAATATATGGGAATATTTGGTAGATTTATATTGTGTTATATTGTGATAGCATGTACATAAAGATACCTCCTCTGCAATAAATATTTATATGAAAATTACGTGCATGCTCATGTGTTTCTGGATGTGTTTTAATGTAATCTTCTGTCTCTTTTCTACTGTGCTCCTACTGCTATACTTCTAACCGCATGGGAAGTTGATACAAGACGCATTTGTGCTTAGTAACCATCCCCGTCTCAGGTTTGTTTGCTTGCTCCTCGTGTAGACATGTAGTTGGAGGCCTTTAAAAGCCTCATGCATCATAACCACTTCAGGATATGCGTGTCCTGGCGACTGTCCTGAAATGCTTTTATGGCTTGCATTTTGGACAGAGATCAATGGAGGCTCTGCAGGAAGCGAGCGATACAAGATGGTTTCAAATGCTGACTCCAGGCCCCTGCAGAACAACCGAGCGCTGTTATTTTCCAATTCCAAAATAATAATTGGCCAAGGTGAAAATATTTTTCCCTGAGCCTAAGGGGAAATCCTTTCTTGCTCTATTAATACTTTGTTTAATCCTATAAATGTTGCATAATGAGCGATACATGAAACATCTAGCGTCTACATTGTCACAAGTACTTAAATGTCTCTATGAATATGGCAGTGATGCAGCACAAAGTGCAAAAGGGCATTGTGTAAAGCAAACGTGTTTGCATTGATTCCTGATTAGAAGAGCACTTTTGGAGCCTTTCTAATAAATAGAAGATCAGTTGAGTCTGACGCAGGGAACTAAAATAGAGAAACGCCAGAAAACGCCAGAAAGAAGAAAACAACTATGAGAAATGACCTGTGAGACACAGTAACTCCTGATTTTATATTCATTACTGTTATACAGTTTGCGTAAACCATAAAGAAAGAGTACATATAACATTTAAAGCGGCTATATAACATTTATATATATAATATTTTTCCAACTGAGACCCCGCCCACTTCAAACCAGTTAAATGAGCTGAGAAAAACACAATTACAGAAATGTAGGGCGTCTGAAAATCAGTTTGTTTGAATAAAACTGTTGTAACTTCGAAAACAAGAAAACAATGTGTTCATCTTTGGCCCTTTGAAGAAGCTGATTGAGAAAACTAATGTTTTCAGGGTCTTTAATGTTCAAGAAGTGAGACTTTTAGGACCAGCACCAGACATTTTTATTATTTACACTTAAATATGTAGCAGTTATGCCACATCAGCGTTGTTAACTGTATTAAATTGCTGCTCTAATGCAAAAAACCCCACCTTATTTGTAAAGGTGTCTATGAATCCGGCCCTTAAACCTTCAACAGAAGGAAAAAACATATTTTGTGGCATGAAATCCTGCAAATGAAACATTTCCTGTATTCATTTTTGGGACCACTCTGCTGCTATAGTAGATGTCTTATATTGATCCAGCCTAAAGTGCTCGGGATATAAGTAACCAGGTCTTTAAATCCCATAAAACCCCACACACCTGGAGGAGATCCAGGAAGAGATCCAGATCTCCTTCAAGTCAACTCCTACTTGAGCTCCTCTCCTGTTGTTACTGCCACGAGCTGAAACCTGTCCCTTCCTCGCTACTGGAGCCTGAAGTATATAAAATGTCTCCTCTTCCTGTTTAAGTTTCATTTATTCAAACATTTTATAATAACAGAAAAGTAGACCAAAATATTCTCTTTGTTCTGGTTAGCCAGCTCGTGCAGCCATGAGGCAGCTGCAAGAGGCACATCCAACATCCGCTGCAAACTGAGTCCTCTGGATCTCCCGTGGTGAATGTGAGAATCACAGTTGGATGTTGGTGTGCCTCTTTGTTGTCTTTGCAGGACAGCGGGACACATCCTCTGGCATGGCAGGACTTATTTTTAAACTTCAGACGGGGATCGGTGCATGAATCACGGCGCTTTATGACAGGGCCATGTGGGTAGAGGGGGACGGCGGCGGGGAGGAGGAGGAGGAGGAGGAGGAGGAGGAGATGAGAGGAAGCTGATCACTTGGCCTGCGTGCGCCGTCGTTGACTCATCTGTCTCTC
>JAVQJD010060175.1:0-40830 GCA_036023655.1 Nannoperca australis | reverse complement strand
TTACTTTTGGTTTAAATACTTTAGGTGGTGGGAGACAAGACACCCTCTCTGTGGAGTTAAGGGTGGGTAACTGCTCTAATGGAAGCGCAGAGAAGCGTGTAGGACTGCAACTCTGCCTCAAAAGAAGAGCTACTGTAGCTCAAACTGATGAAAAAGGTGATGCTGGTTCTGATAGAAAGGTGTCAGAACACAGTGCATCGCAGTTTGATGTGTATAAGGCTGTGTAGCCACAGACTGGCCAGGGTGCTCATGCTGGGAAACCTTGCCTTGTTTTGGCAGCAAAAGGGGGACCTACACCATATTAGGCAGGTGGTCATAATGTTATTGCTGAATCGTGTATATTTTTCTTATTATCAGCAAATCCCATGAAAAGCCCAAAACAATGATGAATTGATCCCTTCACCAATTATTGCCTGTGCAAATAAACTAAGACACTGTCAAGTCTTTACTGGATAAGCTCGGTGGAGCTTGGTGGGCCCAACAGAATAATTTGGGACGTTTTGTCAAAAAACAGACGTGTTTACTGGAAGACGTGGTGGGATATTTAGCACTTTAATTTATTGTCCTCATAGCGATGGGGATGAATGTAATGGTTTGAAATGGAATCACCAAGAGGGAGCATATAAAACAAAACGGCAATACAAAACACAAAACGGACAAACCACATTTAAATCTAAAAAAAAGGTGCTGGTTTCAGGGTAAGAGACAGGGTGTAAGGACACTGTAGGTGCCGGTACCTGTGACTGAAGGTGGTGAGGCCCATGGTGGCAGACACAAATGCTACAGCCCAGGGAAAGGTGGTGTTGCCACATAGAAGAAGGGTAAACACACTGGACACACCCATGGAGAAAAACTAACAGAGGAATGAATGCACACAAAACACATTCATCAAAATCTTACATAATTCATTATGTACAAGTGTAAAGAGGACATCCATACACTTTAGACAGAGTGGAAGAAAACCCACAATGAGACTAAACCAATAGCATACACACAGAATAATAACGAGATTGACAAATATTGTACCTGCATCAACTTCCTCACGGAGGCTGTATCAAAACCTGTGGGAAACAAGAGATAAATTAGGACATACTGCTTTAACAATAAAAGTAATTCTGATATCTGTTCCTCACTTGGATGCCCTACCTTGACTGATGAGGTGGTCCGATAGGCAGCCACTGAAGAGGGATGATGGTATGGCTACCAACCAGGGAATGACATTGAACACCCAACCCTGGAGAGACAACATATGTTCTGGGCATCAATGAACTTGACTTGAAATGCCAGGGAATACTGAATGTTAGCTCATTTCTCGTAGTGTGTTAGGTCGTACTTGTCCGGTTGTTAGTTTGGTGGTCGGTTGGTCAGTCGGTCTGCCACTGTGGTCCAGACTGAAATATATCATCATCTAGTGGATGAATTCTAATGCCATTTTGTCCAGACATTCACGGTGCCCAGAGGATAAATCCTACTGACTTCTATGAAGCCTTGACTATTTCTCTAGCACCAACATCCGGTTGACATTTTTGTTTTTAGATACAGGCGTTCATGGTCCCCAAAAGATGATTCCTAATGAGTTAGATGACCTCTTAATGACTTTTCATCTAGTGCCATCCAGTGAAAATCTCTACATCTACCAGGTGGATTGGCACTAAATCTTCTAGACATTCATGGTTTCCAGATGATGCATCGTAATGACTTTGGTGATCACGTGACTTTTAATTTGTCCAATACTTTGGTTTATGACCAAATACCTGCAAAACTAATGACATTCCCATCAGCCTCAGCTGCACTTTGTTTCGTGACGATTAGCAAATGTCATTTTAAATAGCCATTTTAAGTTAATTACTTTTCTTGTAATCATGAGGTCAAACATGTGATCAAAAGAAAAAGGTTGGTTAGTTACCTTGGCATCAGGGAAAGTGTCTTTAAAGAATGTTGGCAGCCACGACAAAAGAGTGAAGAAGGTGCTCGCTGTGCAAAGGTGTGTAACAATCACAGCACTGGTAGGGGAATGAAGAGAGACACAATAAGTGCATTGACACTATATTTATACATACGGTTGGTATACCAAAGGTTTCTCAATGTTGTTAACAAAGACAATGACCCATTTCTTTGAGCACCGTCGTGTGATTTGACAGAAGCTTGTGCCTGTGCTACTTGTTTGACACCTATTGTTTTCCTGTCTATATCATACCTGTGTTAAGGCAAGTATCATGTGGTTGAAAGACCCAAGAGTTTGGGAATATTTAAAGTCCATACACATCAAACTATAATCTAATATGTTGCTCTCAAGTGGATCAGATACATAAAAAGAAACCACAAAGGTTCTCCCTGTCATTGGAAATGAAGCATATCAGTTGTGTTACAGTATTTAAATATGTAGGCCATAGGGAGACTGGTGGAACTCAATATCAGAGATATTAACCGACAGCTGAAACAACCAGAGACTAGGCTTGCTATTCTAAAATCTGGTATATATAAAATCTGGATCTTAGACTACAGAAATTTTTGTATTGTAGAAACTTCCTTACGAAGTTATGATCTGTCAAGGCTGAGATATGTTTTATACATTTCTACATTCTTTCTATTAAATTATTCTTCTTAACTCTGGATTTTCTGGAAAAGCTAACTCATATTTACATGGTTGGAAAACTCATGCAATACACTAGAATTTCAGACTAAGGATTTTCCTGTTATATGCCCACAGGGTTACAGTAGACACAGTGGCTTGCGCATGCACTCAAACGCACACTTCCTTCAACTTAATCTCACCAGACTGCAGGTTGTTTAAGGAGCCGTAACCAATGTCTTTTGGACAGTTTGGACTGGGGCCCACCACTTCCCAGGGACTCCAGGGTGATGATAGGCCCTGCAAACACAGATGAACGCAGGCACGTGACACTGAGTCCAAATATACAAATAAGCAGTCACAAGATAGGAGCATGAGCAATGACACCACAGATACTGTCGGCAAAGTTAAAGCCTGTCTTACCTTCTCCTTTGAGCAGATATTTCCACATGCAGTAGGCCCACAGAACTGAGAGGAGACCAGACACATAGAAAACACTCTCCCAGCCATACAGGTCCAACATGAGGGAGCCAGCCCCTCCAATCACCAGAGTGCTTTAGGAAAAAAAGTCACAACAAGACATGACAAGTCACACAAACACACCCTTGTAACAAGATACACAGTACAGTACTTGATTAGTACTTGATCATGGCATGAGCTAAATGAGTTTTTTCCAACACTAACATGTATTAAAAGTGAATGTGGGAAAAAGACTCATCCATTCCCACCATTCCCCATTGATTGCACAACATTTGACTCACCCCAGGTAGGAGCCACTACCCACTGTGCTCATGAGGAAGCCTCTCTCACTTTCCACCACCTTTTGAGAGCAAAGGCTCGCCAGAGAAGGGTAATGAACCCCTAAAATCAGGACACAAAACAGAAATTGGTTAATGTGTAGAAAGAAATTCCAGGAAGGATAAAAAGGGCAACAGAAGAAGGATTTTCAACACCTCATCTGACAAAACAAATGTAATCTGCGTGGAAATAGTGTAGAATTTTAGAGCAATGTGAATAACATAGAACATTTCTTGCTAGGTGCTAAAGGTTTTGAAATCGAGGAACGTCCACACCTTTGTTCTGTAACAAGAGCTTGCTGTCAATTCTGTTCTTCCAGCTAAATAAACAAAAGACAAAGTAAAGATGGCTGTGCCACAAACTAAACATCTTATAATTCCTTCTGGTCACCAACAGAGGTTTATAAATGTCATATGGATTTTCAATACAAGAAATAGTCCTCCATTTCCTCTTTAGATAAAATACAAATTAAAAAGTTTTTCAATTTAAAGTCTTAAGTCTCGCAAAAAGGCCAGTGACACTACAAAAAATCTTACTTTAAACTTTTACCAAAACAGCTGTGGGCTACAGATGAAAGTGACAAGGACCTGGAATCTGGAAAAGTATAAAAAATGTTGCTAATATGAAAGATGCTGTCTTTATAGTAGATACCTTCAAATCATATTCATTTTAGCTCCTAAAGGGCTTTTAGTAAAAAATCACAAGTTGAACAATTATGCCCTTCCAGACCTTTAACAAAGTGTACACACATTTTAACACTCTTTCAAATGCTGCCTATCTCACCTTGCAACAAGCCCATCAGGAAGCGGGCCAGTGTCATGGAGAGGATTGGCTGGGAGCAGAAGTGGGCCAGGACAGGGGTGAAGGCTGTCATCGACCCCCAGGCTGCTGCAGACAGCAGGAGGACCTTCTCACCTCCCACCCTGTGCACACAGAATGGAGACAGTCTGCATTAGCTTTAACTTATATGCATTTATCACCTAAAGGGTATAAGACAACTTTGACACTAGGTTGACTTGTAACACCGGGGAAATATAGAAAATTTGTTACACGATTTGCAAAAGTAAAATAGGACATTGTGGATGATTTGTAAGATATCTAGCGACAGACTGAGCATTTCGAGGAATCATGTTAGACTTTGGGGTGACAGTTCCGGAGTGAATAAAACTCTTCAAGCGCAGAAGCATCTGTTTATGACACGGCGAGCCAAAAACATAATCATACAGAGAAAACCTCTGGCATCTGTCCAAACTGAGCAAACAAGAATGGGCGGTTTGCGTCAAGGCCAGTAATGCTCTCATGCAAATGACACTTGGCGAGAAGGAAGCTGAAACAGGTGCCATTTGAAAAGCACAAGAGAATTCAGTTTCCTTAGCCCACTATTATCTCACAACATCCCTACTGTTTGAGATCAAATGTTTCCCACCGGTCACTGACGTAGCCTCCGAACACCTGGGTGAAGCAGTAGCCCCAGAAGAAGCTGCCCAGCACCATGCCGGACTCCCTCTTGCTCCAGCTGAACTGCTCTGCCATGCTGACTGCGCAGATGGGCATCGCCACACGGGCGCAATAGAGGAGGCATGTCCCAAGCAGCAGCACGACCGTCCATACCCTCGCCACTGGCCTGCACAGGAGGGAAGCGGAGTGGATTGAGCTATCCAAGTTTGGTTGAACACAGGCAACATTTGAGGACAAACTTTGGACTTAAAACCAGCTGATAGGGGAAGTCTTATCTAGCTGGGGGAGGCTGGCTGCACTCTAAATAAAGTTGCTTCTATCTTCATTAGGGTAAGGTTTAAGGTTATGGTTTGGTTAAATCTATAGGAAGTAAGTGCAATATCATCTTAGATAGGACATTTCTTTAAGAGTACGGTGTCGAAATAATGTAACAATTTAATAATGTTTATGATAATTCACTTTTAATTAAGGAAGCACGACTTACTTCATTCTTTACAAAGCATTTGACATATGTGGCACCGCAACTCCATCTGAAGTACTGAGCCATGAAACGCCACAGATGATACGTGTCATTTTACTACCAGGTCCACAGAGAGATATTCATCTGGACTTGGCTACATTCCTGATGTAAAGGTTACAAGACAGAGAGTTGCTACACAGGATATGTGGATGACAATTAGACCAAACACACTGAACCCGAGTTGTCATTGGAAGCCTCTGGTGACATTATTTAGCCTGTTGAATAGCTAAGACGTGGGCAACTAAACAACCAGCACTGTTGACTGTAGGGTTAAACATGTTACCTTGACCAGTTGGTGTTGTGTTCAGGCCACTTCTTGTGACATCCAGGGACTCCGATCTTGTCAACCGGGTGGTTTTCCTTGTGACAGACCAAATCTGGACTATAGTTCTTGCCATATTTTTGAATAACTGCCATTCAACGCGAGATCAACGGCAACCTTCTTTCTGGGTTACTTTAGATCTCTTTCCGGTCGATCAGTCAGAAGAAGAAAAAAAAGTAAACGTTCAGAAACAAAACAAATCTTCTCAGAAAGTATTTCCAAAATCACATCTCGCGTTTGCAATATTTTAATCCATAACCTGTCAAACTGGACTGGACGGAACAGAAGCGACGGTCGCTGAGCTGAGCCTGAAGAGGGAGACTGTTTTTCCTGATGCCCAAGGAGGAGTAATCCACGTGTCAGTTTTTCTCTCCAGCCTCCTCTGCCAGCCACGCAGTTCTCCTTTTGATCGGTAGGGCTAATAGTCAGGAAGTGATTTAACCTCCTCTCAAGCGGCTTCAGCTGTCTACTCAGCGCGATTCATCTATCGAAGCGTCATCCAAACCGCCAGAGAGACGCCTCTGGCTCCGGTCCCTCTCCAGTCATGACGGTGCAATAATAGAAAATGTACCTGTGTCGTCTACGGGAGCATCCTTTAAGCACCAGGATGTACTCTCCTCCTGACCCGGTCTTTGCCGGATGAAGACGTGATGGTGCCCGTGCTGAGACGCTGCCGTGGGACAGAGATGTGCGCAGTCGTTGCCTACAAGATTATTTAAATGGCCCGTCTGCCTTTGGCTATTTGAACTAGCAGGCAATCGTTATATAATACTCTGCATGCAGCACAACTTTTAGCAGCTCTCGCACAGTCTGGATGTGTGGTGGTGGAAGAAGTGCTCACATCCTTTACTCAAGTTAAGGTAGCATCACAATGTAAAATACTCCATTGGAAGTAATAAATGTCCTAATTAACAGTGGTGGAATGTAACACCAAGTACTAGTGCATGTGTGAGGTAGTTGTGCAAGTGAAGTGGCGTGAAATAAAAATACTTCAGTGTAAGTATCTTCTCCACAACAAATTAGTGACATATTCTACCACATGTACTTGACAGCTTGCTGGTTTTATATACAAAACATGTGATGTACCATCATACATAATGTAGTTCAAATTAGCTCCACCTCTACCAACTACAACGGTACATGCTACTTAAACATTAATGTAATGTAATAATTCAATAAAAAAGGTATATAATAGTTTATATAATTTTTTGCATTGTAAGTAATTTTACTTTTGATACTTAACTACATAGCTGATAATACTAGTTGTAATTTACTTTTTGTTATTGCAGTATTGCTGCTTTTACTTGAGTAAAGAATCTGGATACTTCCTCCTCCATTCTGCATTCGGTTACTGATGCATTGGCATGTAAACAGAATTTGACATTGTAGCTGGTGAAAGTGGATTTTATTTTATTGGGTTTAATCTATAACAATGCATCATTTTAAATATAAATGTATAATATCTTACTCTGCAAAGTGACTAGTAACTATAGCTGTAGATAACTGCAGTGGAGTTAGCCCATAAAATGGTAACACTTAAGTAAAAGTGTACTTGAGTAAATGTACTAAGTTACGTTCCACCTCTGCTGCTGTACTATTTCCAGAATTAAAAACAAACCAAACTTTAAAGTCCTTTATGACTTGCGCAGTTTAAAAACTCACTTTTATTGCAAAATAATATCCCAGCAAAAAAAAGCACATCAAATTTAGCAAAAGAGCTACTTATTCAATACATGTAAATAATCCATCTGTAAGTGTCCCCATGTCTGTGGACATAGATTTATCCATTCACATATTTTAATATCTGTGATATTTTATATAACAGTATGAAACTGAGGCTGCCTTTAAGTACACTGCAAAGTTTTTAGTATTCAAGGAATCTTGTTTTGTCCCACGTTAATTGCTACCGTGATGTACAGCTTGAAAGTTGATATTTTCTTTGTTCTTATCTATGTCGGCATGTTTTTGTAATGCTTCAAGCAATAATGCAGTATGAATCTAAAGCTGAATTTAACTTTCAAAGTCACAGTAGTTTAAAACATCCCAAGTATCTTGCTCTGGGTATTGCCATCACAGAGTACTAGCTAAAAAGACTACTAGCTGAAATGCGTATGTTTTTGTGTAAGGAAAAGGTTTGCGTTTATTTGAGGCAGTGCACACTGAGCCAACCATTTTTCCTAAACATCAAACTCAGCCACTTTCAAGTGGTCACACAAAGAAAGTGACAGCCTAATTTAGGCTTTATTCACACTCTCTCATGCCAACAACTTTCCCTGCCAACAGACAGAAAAACTATTATACTACTCATTTTACATAAACAAATATGTAAATTATAATACCAAGTAAAATAATGGTCTGCATGTTATTTTAGTGTGAGAAGTCATTTTAAAATGCCATCAATCCAGTTTGCACATTCTAAATTATTAAAGTATCAAAAAGCAACCCTTACAAAAAAAGAAAAGGTTGTACTCTATATGAGTCAGTTTGTTGGGGTATAAATAGATAATGGATGTGTCCATTTTGTAATGCTGTAGTATGTTGTCACTGTGGGTCCTTATTTTGGGTCTTCAATGGTTCCCTTGCTGAGGTCTGTCATTTTGGGATACTTCACTTTCTTTTGGTCAAGTTCATTTTGAGCCCACAGCAGTAGCTTCAGGAGCTTGGCCAGCTTGGGTGTTGACTCTCTGTTTTCATAGTCTAGCACACACTGATTCACTTCACTCCATACCTGAAAGACAAAGAAGCAGACAATGAATTATTGAAATTATACAAAGCAATAACATAACAGATTTATTACATTTCTGGGGGTGTTTTTCCCTTATCTGCATCAAGGGTCTAAGGACAGAGGGCTATATAAATAAAGTGACTTGCGTTTGATAGAGCTCCACACACAAACATACAAATCAAGGAATTTTTATGTATTTAATTTCAAAATGGAATGAGAAAAAAAGCTAAATTTGTATGAAAAATCCTGCATTATTAACATTGAACAGTGTTCTCATGCTGCAGAGAAGAGAACAACTTTCTTAGTTTCGTGTGTGATCATAAAGTCCACGTGGCATGCAGTTTAAACGGATCTATGCTTATGAAAAGGATATTGGTAACAAAGAAGAGACAGGTGCAAGACAGGACAAACATGAGCTTTACTAATGCTTTGACCCTACCTTTTGTCTCTGCATCATATTGAGCAGATCTCCAAAAGGTGACTCCTCAGGGTTGTCGAATGCCAGCAGGGCCAGTGTCCTCTCCATCTCGGTCAGACATTCTCGGCTCTCCTCCCCCTGCTCTGCTAATTGAGACTGGGCAAATTCAAGGGCAGCTTCGGTCTCCCTCAAACGAATCAGCTCAATCAGATGTTGCTGCTGCAAACGTAAAAAAAAAAAAAAAAAAAAAAAGGTGTAACGGAGTGTGATTTATATTGCTTAAAGTGCCAAACCTAGGTCTAGAGGTCTGCAAAATGAGACGCATTGTGTTTTATTTTACCTGTAGGTGAAAGTAGAGGTAACGGTTGGTATCCAGCAGTTCTGGGTGCAGACTGTTGATCAGCGCAATGGCATCCTGGATCTGTCCCTTCAGGATCATCTCTCTGATCTTAATTCTTTCATCTAGGGAATCCAAGTCCACACTAGGTTCAATTCCAGACTCCATCCTGAACTTCTCCGCTGCCTCCTTGAAGCCCTCTGTTGAACAGAAAACCTACGTTAAATTCGGCACAATAAAGCCCCACATTATTCTTCACAACTGATCTTTATACACAGCTGAGAGCAAACTTTTAATTAAAAAATTCGCTACTTCACCTGTTACCAGGTAGTTCATTATGAGCCTGTTCATATCAGCTCTCTGAATGTGGACATTGTTGAGTTTATCCATCCACTCTTCCCTTGTTATGTCCTCCGGTTTCTCTGCATAACTCATTATGATAATATCCTAAAATTGAGTTGACAGAATTATATTTCAGACACTTAGACTATTGCAATAACAGTAAGCATACTTGTATATGGTTATAGCGTTTTTGGTAATTAGCTGGGTAGTTTGACAGCAAAACGGCACCGGAAATCCTAAATCACAACAGTTTGGGCCTTCTACGAAAAACACAACATTGAAGCCTGACTTGTCAACACGCATCAAAACAAAGACAAATCGGCGCATTTATATCGAATACACACATCCGGAACGATTGCTAATCTGTATTATTGTCTTCTATCGACACGAATCTACGGTCCTATGCAAATATGAAGATTATTTAATCACAGTACCGGAAAATTGTGTCGCTACTTCCCAGCAGTAGCTAGCTAGCGAGCGGAGGAGAGCCTCTTCTTCTTCTTCTTGTTCTTCCTCTTTCCTATTTCCGGTATCGTAAACCTCGCTCTACGTAAATATTACCGCCACCTCCAGTACATTAAAAGTATTGTACGACTGTCAGGGAATTACCACACCCGGCAGTAGTACATTTAATTTATAAACTGTACCTCAGGGATTTGATAACAAATTTAAATTCGATTTTTATTCTAAGAAAAACAACAAAACATATGTACAATTAATTAGTAAAATAATGTATGCACATATGCCTGTTATTTGCTGGTGATACTGCTGGTGCCCAGTTTTAATTTGATTAAAAAACAACAACTATTTAGATGACATTTCTGTTTTTATTTTGCAATGAGGCATATTCATTAAGATTATGTTAAACAATCAATAATCATTTTCATTAGTATATTATATTATTATTGTATTTGTATGTATTATCATATATTTGTCTTGTTTGTTTCAGGTCTTTTTAAGTGTTTACGTTTCAGATAATGAACCTCAGCTTGTAGATATTAGCAACATGAATAAACATGACAAGCCCCGCCTTCCTCCTATGGCTACCCTGTTTACTGTTTCTATGGTAACGACGCAGATAACTTTAGTCTCAGAAGTCCCTTCACAGGTAAATTGACATTAAGTATTGACCAACTGACCACAGCGAGAAGATACTGAATGAACGAAAAGGTAAACTGATAGCCAGCCTGTTCATTCACTGCAAAAAAACTTTTGAGATTACTACTGCTGCGACACAACCTTACGTTTCCAGGGTCAAATGTGGCAAGAGAACTAACTGTTAGCATAGGCAGCCTAGCGTTAAGCTGTAACTTCGCCTCAAGTTCTTATTGCTCCTGGTTCTTTTTCAGTGGCTTGTTCCCAGAGATGTCTACTTCTCCCGGAGTTTTCAAAGCCACAGCGGTGAAGGGCATGTCACAGTTTCCAGTCCTGCCCCCGATTGAAGGCACGCCGCAGCGGGGCGAGGCTGAAAAGACCGGTGCAGAAAAGGAGAAGATAGTGGACAAGATAACGGTTCAGAAGAAACTGCTTAGGCACAGAAGGAGTAAAGTGCAACAGGAGCAACTTCACATGTTATTGTACGTTTTCAGCTATGGCAGCTCCTTTGTCTTAGGCAGTTAATCATTGTGAGTGTCCTGCAATGTCACAGCTTGTTGACTGAATTGTTACAGGGTGTCTAGAGCAATGGAGGCTTACAGACAGAGCAAAGAGAGGGGAGCAGTGCCAAACCAGTCACAAGAGCCACAGCTTCCGCCTTCTGTATGACAAATAACAATCTAACTATCCACACATTTTAAATATAAATGTATATACAAATATTGCACAATATAATGTGGTATTTTTCAATTCTTGCTTTACAGATGCTTAGCGAGGAGCGAAAGCGTAGGGTAACTACTTCTACTTCTTTTTATGATTAAATTTAACTTAAATCGCCATTTTTAGGAATGTCACACTTCCCTCTCTTATTTTATTTTGGTCCCATTTGCAGATGAACTACATGTTCCTGAAGCGTTGTGTAGAGAACCGCCCATTCGCTCCTATCCAGCAACAGTGGTTGGATGCCATTGTTGCCAGAGTCCGGCCCAAACTTAAAGAGAACCCTGAGACAAATGAACTACTACAGGAGCTCTGCAAGGAAGTCAGTGATGACTTCCACAATGTGATTGTCAAGCACACAGGTATTGCCAATTATTTGTGTATGTATATGTCTATGCTTGCACAGTACATGTAGACTACAGGTTAACTATATCTCCTTATGTCATATTCACTCCCTTTAGTGGACACGGTACTAAAGAATCCACAGAAAGAAGCTATCTCAGAAAAACAGACAGCTACCCAGGCAAAGTGAGTGACTAATGTACACAAGTGATTTGTGCACCATAACTTAACCAAATTGTCTATTTGTTATTGCAGTTTTGTAAAATACATTTCCAAATCTTTTGCAGAACTCTTGATTTCTCCCAACCATGGCATGCTAGCTTTATCAGAAGCTGCAAGATGATAAAAACAAATTTGCACATTCTTCACCCAGTAATGCAAACTGTCCTGGACATTGGCTACATTACATTTTCTCCACTGGTCCTGGCTGATCTTTCAGGATGCAGGTATGGAAAGATTACAAATAGGAAACAAATATGTACATTTTCACAAGTTTCTTTTCAATTTAATTTGGGCTTCTGTTGGTTAAGGGCTTCAGGGCCTGTGGACTGTAAGAGCCTACAGAATAAAATTGCTGTGGAGTGTAAGAAGACAGAAGATCGTATCATGAATACCTGGTTTCCCAAAGTTATCCACTTACTAACAAGTAAAGAAACACTGAAGGGAGTTAAAGAGGAGAAAATTGAATCCTTCTACAACTGTGCGTCGACCCTCATCTCCAATCAGGTGAGATAATGCTGACTTGATATTGGGCTTGATTTTGATTTGAATACTGTGGCAATTGGCAATTTAAAATTATTTAAATAATTATTTCACTCATTTTTCAAATCAAAAGCAGTGCTTAAATATATTAATTATATTATACGGTCCTATATTGTATTTCTAGAAAGCCAGTTATTAGAGACGCACATTAAAAGATCACCAAAAGATACCTGAAGATTGTAAAGTACAATCTCTTAACTTTATGCAACTTACAGTACATTAATACCCTTCTGTAGTTGTTCATAAATGCAGCATGTCAGCAACTAGCCATCACTGATCATTTATTTGTACTTCATTTATTATGGCATACTTTCTTTTTAGGAAATGAATGGATAATTTGTATGTATGTTCCTAAATTTAGACTCATTGCCATTTCATTCTTTCGTAAATTCCCAGTTGAAATCCCTGCTTCAGACAAGTGTAGAGGAGCTTGTCAATCTGTTTGATCCAAGCAATCGCCACTGTGTGCCCCTCTTTCGTATGGCCTTGACGTTTGATGACGAAAAGATGGAAATATATCCCACCTTTCAGGATCTGGAAGCTGCTGTTTTTGAGATTCTTAATGCCATCACAAACACACTGCAGGTGAGGTTGTGTCTAATAGCAATTTAAAGGAAAATGTATTTTGAGCTAGTTTTGAGGTCTATGACATTGATCGACAGAAAGTACAGATGGTCCAGTCATGGATGGCACAAGCCACATCTTCGTTTGTGGATGCCAGGGTGGCTGATCACGTCCTTGCATGGGCTCAGGCCACTGTGAAGACCTCTATGTGCAAGAATCTAGAGGAACCTGACAAACATTTCCAGAGCTATGGTGATGTTCCACAATCCAATCATTTCCATTGATTTTGTTTCGATTCATTACTGACTTTTCTGCTTTATTTTGCAGTTGACAACTATGACTGGCTAGTCAATGGAATTGCACTGGCTAGAGTGGAGAATTTCATGGAAGAGGAGCACTCTTTTGATGAGTACACTAAGGTAACAAATCATAAAGTTGAATTCATGCTGCATTTGTTATATACCTATTCTGGCCTTGCTAACATGTCAATGTGTAATCTCAATGCTTTTTAAAGCAAGTGGAGGAGTTCCGTGTTCTGTCAAAGGAGATTGTTAACCTCCCAGCAAAAGCCCACTTCACAATGGTCCATCTGGATTGTGAAGAGCTGAAACAGGGGCTGGCCAACAAAGCCAATAACTATGCTGAAATTCTTCTGAAAAAACTGATCACCAACCACCGAGAACAAAATCTACAGTGAGTAACTTCTTGTAACATTCTTGAATAAAACTGTCCCTCTGTTTTAAAAATGCTCCAATTTTTCTCACAATCTTTTTTTGTGTCTGTTCAAAGGATCTGCTCTGAATTTGAAAACATCAGAGAGAACATTTTGAAAGTACCGGAGAATACAGAGGACATGACTAAGATCACAGATTACATACATTTCACTAAGACAAAGGGTATTGCAGAACTTAGTGAAAAAATAAAGGTGAATAACCAGATGATTGGTTCTACCTGTTGTATCTTGCACCTAAGCATATTGACTTCGGTAACATATTTTACCACCACATTGTGTGATGACAGGAAGCCTACTGTAGACTAATCTACCTCCTGGATGTCCACATCATTGAGCCAGAGGATCTGGAGCTTAATTCGACTGTGTTTCTCTGGCCACACAAAATCCTCCATGTCTTTGAGCTCAGTGATGAGGTAATGTTGTTGTGTCTGCCGGCAACAGTATATCATGGTTATGTTTTTAAGGATGATCTGATTCTGGACAGCTATGTCATTTTCCAGGTGATGCAGAAAGCAAAACAGAAAGGGGAGCAGGAGCTTATTGCTAAAAGAGAAAGATTGATGATTCAGCTGGAAAAGTTGGGACGCAGGATAGAAGAGTTCCCACATTGCTCTGAGCTGGATATGATGCAGCAGGTACAGTGTCATTAGCAACTTCTGATTACCATGAAGATATAGTTCCGACATTTTGGGAAATGCGCGTATTTTGCTGCGAGTAGGGTAAGAAGATCAATACCATTCATGTATTTGTTTATACAATATGCTGTTACACCCAGCAGCCGGTAAGCTTACCTTAGCATAAAAACAAACCAAGTTTTTGTAACAAGATATAATGTGTTTATTTGTGCGTTTTAGAGGTGCTGGTAGGTGGATTCTGTTGACTTTTGTCAGAGCCAGACTAGCTGTTTCCCCCGTGCGAGTCTTTATGCTACGTTAAACTTACCGGAGCCTGGAAATAGCTTCATATTGAGCAGGCAGACCTGAAAGGGAGTTTTTCCTTGCCGTTGTCACCTAGTGCTTGCTCATGGTGAGAACGTTGGGTCTTTGTGTGTGTGGAAGTTGGTCTCGACCGGCTCCATGTGATTGAGTGCCCTGAGATAACTTTGTTATGATATGACGCTATATAAATAAAATTGAATTGAATTGAGATCAATCTTCTCCTTTAATTCTGCAAGAAAGCGAATCATCGCTTTTCACAAAATGTCAAACTATTCCTTCTAACAAACCTTAACCTGAAATAACTTTATAGTTATATCAACATATGTGTTTCAATTCATTGTAAGTGTCTGTAAGTAATGATCAGAATTTTAAAAAAGCATTAAAAAGCCTAATTTTACTGTGTTTTTTTTCAAATGGACAATCATTTTCTTGTCATCACTTTTGGGGCAGTATGTAATGGATGTCAGAACAGTTCAGAAACTTCTCCAGGAGGCTGAGGAGACGATCAACTTCATTAACAAAGAAGAGGCCTTTTACAAATTTGACCTAACATCTTACCCAGAAGTTGAAGTCATCAAAGAGAGTATTGAACCGTATCAGAAGCTGTTTGGATTTGTAATGAAGTGGCAGCGCACAGAGAAAAGGTCTGGTTTCTTCTTGCACGTTGTGTTTTAATTTAAACATTTCCCCATATAACCTTTTATCTTCTTTGGGAATAGATGGATGGATGGTTCCTTCCAGGACCTAGATGGTGAGAGCATGGAAGTAAAAGTGGATGAGTTCTTTAGGGAGATCTTCAAGATGCTGAAGTTTTTCCAACAGAAACAGAATAAGGCTGAGCAAGAGATGGAGAAGATTGCTGGGAAGACTAGGCAACAACCTGGTGATCCAAGGTCGCAGGAGAGCCCCACAATACTATTGTGCTCCACTGTAATGGAGCAGATCAAAGAGTTCAAGGTATTGTATGTAATTGTCTTGTCTTGTATTAGGTGAAGTGTTGATTTTGATATTAAACCATTATGTGGAATGTGTTTGTGTCAACAGGACCACATCCCTGTAGTGTCCATCTTGTGTAATCCAGGCATCAGAGCCCGCCACTGGGACCAGATGTCACAGATAGTGGGGTATGACCTCACTCCTGACTCTGGTACTACACTACGCAAAGTTCTCAAACAAAACCTGGCTCCATACCTGGAAAAGTTTGAGTCCATCAGCGCTTCTGCTAGTAAAGTGAGAACTCCTGAATTTTTGTGTTTGCTTCTACAGAGTTTGATAAAAACCTTAATACTAAATCGATGTGCTGAATGCTACATACCCCCACTTTGTGTCTCTACAGGAGTTTTCCCTGGAGAAGGCTATGCAAACTATGGTGCATATTTGGGATGGTGTTTCTCTCCACCATCAACCTTACAGGGAGACTGGAGTCTCCATCCTGACTGCCTTGGATGAGATTCAGACAATGCTAGATGACCAGATTGTGAAAACTCAGACTATGAGGGGCTCACCGTTCATCAAACCATTTGAAAATGAGATCAAGGTTAGCTTCACTTTTCGGATAAAGTATTCACCTAATGATACTAAATAAAAGCACAGTTTGCATGGGAGTGATTCTAATTCTGCCCATACACAGTCTTGCAGATATTTAACTGTTTGTTTTGTGACCTCAGCTATGGGAGGAGCGTCTGCTTCGTATCCAGGAAACCATAGATGAATGGCTGAAGGTTCAGGCCCAGTGGCTTTATCTGGAGCCCATCTTCTCCTCTCAAGACATCATGCAACAGATTCCGGAAGAGGGACGACTTTTCCAGACTGTCGACAAAAACTGGAAACAAGTCATGAGGCACTGCGTTAAGGACCCTAAGGTAGTCATTGAAAAAAAGTTTATGGTGAACACGGTATTCTGAAAAAAAGAAAATTTGAAAGAAGAACTGTTTGTGTTAACTGATGATTTCTAATTGTAGATTCTGCAAGCAACCTCGATGCCTGGTTTGCTAGAGAAACTGCAAGATTCGAACAAGCTGCTGGATAGCATCATGAAAGGACTGAATGCCTATCTGGAGAAGAAGCGTCTCTTTTTTCCACGGTAAACAGAACATTTGTGCAGTTTTTCTTTGTGCAATTCTTTGTTAATGTCACAGATTTTAATACTTTCTACCAATGCTGCTGCCAGGTTCTTCTTCTTGTCCAATGATGAAATGCTGGAGATTCTGTCTGAGACCAAGGACCCACTGCGAGTACAGCCCCATCTGAAGAAGTGCTTTGAGGGTATTTCCAAACTGGACTTTTTACCCAATCTGGATATCCAGGCAAGGCAGTCACACATATTGTTATTGTTATTGTTACATTACACGATGGTTGATGAACTTTTATTAAATTGCACACTCTTCTTGCCCAGGCGATGTATAGTAGTGAGGGGGAGCGTGTTCAGCTAATCCAGCACATATCTACGTCAGAGGCCAAAGGAGCAGTGGAGAAGTGGCTGGTGCAGGTGGAGGATCTGATGCTTCGCAGTGTCAGAGATGTAGTAGCCCGGTCCAGAGTGGTAAGACCACTGTTCCCCATACCTTAAATAATACACAGTACTGTGATTTGTTAACTCTAATTCCCTCATCTTGTGTATGGATCATATTCTCCATCTGGAGAAGGTGTATAAATGTGAATCAGTGAGTGTGGTTGTGTTGACAGGCCTATGCTGAGACTGCACGGAGCAAGTGGGTCAAGGAGTGGCCTGGGCAGGTGGTGCTCTGCACCTCCCAGATTTTCTGGACCTTGGAGGTTCATGAAGCTATCAGAGCAGGGGCTGATGTAGGCTTTTATGCTTTTTCTCTGAAATGTTTACTTTTTTTGCATTTTGAAAGACTATTAATTACAGGTTAATTAATGGAAATTATGTTTAGTGTTTTTCTGAATATGAGAAAATTAATAGAGAAAATCAAAACATAAAAAAATTGAATTTGCCAAAAGTCTAATAATTGTTCTGTACACATTCATGAATTTGCAGAGGTACAGATCAGTGATATGTCTCACTCCCAACCAACTGACCTTGATTTGGACAGCATCGCTTTGATGAAAAAAACCCAGTAATGTAGTAATTGGGCATTTGTTCTCTGTAGGGTTTAAAAAACTACTATCAGCAACTCCAGAATCAGCTGAAGGACATTGTGGAGCTGGTGAGAGGGAAACTGCCCAAACAAACTCGGATCACTTTAGGAGCGCTGGTCACAATTGATGTCCATGCCAGGGATGTGGTCATGGACCTTATTGAGAAAGGTACCTCATTAGACAGAATGAGACATAGACATAGTGTGCCGTAACAGAGCTATGTCTAGGTTTAGAAATAACACCAATATGCTGGAAAAATAAAATAATAAATGTTCATTTTAATAGGTGTATCAAATGAAACAGACTTCCAATGGCTAGCCCAGCTTCGATACTACTGGAGCAATGACAATGTTCGTGTTCGCATAATCAACTGTGACGTTAAGTACGCCTATGAGTACCTGGGGAACTCACCACGTCTGGTCATCACTCCACTGACAGACAGATGCTACAGAACCCTGGTAAAATATCTGACAAATAGCCTACTTGAACATTAATGCTGTTTTATTGGAATACTGCTTAGTGATCAGTTATTTTAACATTCAATTCCGAAACTCTCTCTCTGTTTTAGATTGGGGCTTTCTACCTGAATCTGGGTGGTGCGCCTGAAGGTCCAGCTGGAACAGGAAAGACCGAAACCACCAAAGATCTAGCCAAAGCTCTAGCCGTGCAGTGTGTGGTCTTCAACTGTTCTGATGGACTGGATTACCTCGCCATGGGCAAAGTAACTTCTTGGATTTATGTTATTAATTTTAACGCCATAGTTATATATTCAAAAACATCCTTTTTTAACATGTATTTTGGTGCAATCTCTCATAGTTTTTTAAAGGTCTGGCTTCATCTGGTGCGTGGGCATGCTTTGATGAGTTCAATCGTATTGAGCTGGAGGTGCTGTCTGTAGTAGCCCAGCAGGTCCTGTGCATCCAGAGGGCCATCGAGCTGAAGTTGGAGTACTTTGACTTTGAAGGGACCATGCTCAAACTTAATCCCAACTGCTTTGTGTCCATTACAATGAACCCTGGCTATGCAGGACGCTCAGAACTCCCAGACAACCTCAAGGTCTTTAAACAGTGAACAAATATTTTATTAGACATTGTGGGTTGATACTTTCAGTTATGAAAATATTGGCTATTGAACATTTCATTATTGATGATAAATAATCGATTTGATCATTCCAGCTGATTTGCCAACATCAAATTATACACTGTGATGCATTAATGGTGCATTGGCAGTAACACATTAACAAAATGTTTTTTAATTTCTCTGTGCAGGTGTTATTCCGAACAGTGGCAATGATGGTCCCCAACTACGCACTGATAGCAGAGATCTCACTGTATTCATATGGCTTCCTCAATGCCAAACCACTGTCAGTAAAGATTGTGATGACCTACAGGCTCTGTTCAGAGCAGCTCTCCTCCCAGTTCCATTATGATTATGGCATGAGGGCTGTCAAAGCTGTACTTGTGGCTGCAGGAAACCTCAAGCTCAAGTATCCTGATGAAAATGAGGACATACTGGTATTTGTGCTGACATGCATGCATTGTCCTAATTGTGAACTTCTCTAGTTTGTCAGTTGGTTTGCAGTTTTTGACTCTTTCACTTTTTGCCACATCTTGTCCAGCTCCTGAGGTCCATAAAGGATGTCAATGAGCCCAAATTTCTCTCCCATGATATTCCGCTGTTCAATGGAATCACCAGCGATTTGTTCCCAGGCATCTCCCTTCCTGAGGCTGACTATCAGGTCACATATGCTGATGCCATTACTTATTCTTTTGTCCTAAATCTAACAATACGTGTGTATTTGTTAATGTTGTCATTTATATTATAATCACAGTTTTTTCATATCCTTGGCAGCTGTTTCTGGAGACTGCCAAAGAGTGCTGTAAAAATCACAATGTACAGCCAACACAGGTCTTCTTACAGAAGATAATCCAGACATATGAGATGATGATAGTCAGACATGGGTATGTTGTACACAATTTCATTGTTGCCATATCATGAAATCCTGTTTCCAGTTATACAGTATTTTACACCACTGGGATGTGTCTTGAACGAAATATTTGAAACATGATATCGCATTTTTTTTGTATCAGGTTCATGCTGGTTGGAGAGCCTTTCGCTGGGAAGACCAAAGTGCTACATGTTCTAGCTGATATACTAACTCTCATGAATGAGAGAGGGTACGGTGAGGAGGAGAGGGTCATCTTCAGAACATTGAACCCAAAGTCCATCACCATGGGACAGCTCTTTGGACAGTTTGACCTAGTTTCTCATGAGGTAGGCCTGTGCCTTGGATCCTCTTGTATTTATTCTGTATCACAGAAGAATATAAGATCTGTGTATCAGTAGTATTGATGTAAAACTGGGGCAACAGGTGGCCCTTTCTTCCTCTTAGTCTTTTCACGTGTAGTTTTTCTTCATTATTAGTGGACAGATGGGATTGTGGCCAACACATTTCGTGAATTTGCATCGGCTGACACACCAGACCGTAAATGGGTTGTGTTTGATGGTCCCATCGATACACTGTGGATTGAGAGCATGAACACTGTGCTGGATGACAACAAAAAGGTACAAAACACACAGTAAAAACGTTTGACATTTTTATATATTTGTTTTTCACATACTTAAGTAAGATCTTACTTTTCTGACACAGTTGTGCCTGATGAGTGGGGAGATCATCCAGATGTCCAATCAGATGAGTCTGATTTTTGAAGCAATGGATCTATCACAGGCATCGGTGAGTAAGACGTTTGAAGTTAAATAAATTATTTATTTGATTATTCTGCCATAACGTTTAAAATTTGCTTGTTCTTTTGCTAAACAGTCACTATTTTACACTAATGAAACTAATAATTCACCAACGTACTTTATAAGATGTTGAACAACTTTCTAAAGCTAATGGGAATTTAAAATGTATGATTGTGTGTGATTGACAGGTTTTTATTGGATTTTATAAAAATGGTCTTGTTTGGTAAAATTCTTTTACTTCAGCCTGCCACAGTCAGTCGATGTGGTATGATTTACATGGAACCATCTCAGTTGGGCTGGGAGCCCTTAGTGATCTCGTGGATGAACACTCTTCCTGATGCTCTGAAGAGCCTGGACAACCGCTCCTTGCTGATGGAGCTCTTCCATTGGCTCCTACCACCTACGCACAGGATGCTGCGTAAACATTGCAGAGTAAGTGACCCCAGGCCCCAGAACAATCCAGACACAAATATCTGTACATTTTAAAGTTTATGTTTATTTATATATAAAATACAGAAGTTTTGTCAAGCTGGATTATGTTTTTGGTTACAGGAAGTTGTTTCCACTAGCAACAGTAACACTGTGATGTCCTTGTGTCGACTGTTTGAGATGCTGCTCACTGAACCTGTAAAGACAGATCCTGGGGATAAAAATGTTCGCACCTGGATCATGGTAAAATGACTGAATAATTTAACACTTTGAATGGTATTATAACTTTTGACACTGCACCTTGCAAACATTTACACCTCCATGAAAACGTTTCAGTGTATCTGCACTTTCCATTTTAGCTTAATTATATTTTTGTCTAACACCTCTCCTTCTCTTTCTTTCTGACTGCAGGCAGCTTTTGCCTTCTCCCTGGTGTGGTCTATGGGTGGCAGCTGTGATGCTAACAGCAGAGAGAAGTTTAGTGAGTTCTTCAGGGTGACTTTGTCAGGAAAGACAGATAATCATCCTATCCCTGCCACTGTGGGGAAATGGGAGTGTCCAATGGATGAGAAAGGCCTGGTGTATGACTATTTCTACGAGGTATTGTGGAACTACATCACTCAGAGGTGTTTCACTTTTGTTTAAATCAGTAAATCATACTGTAATCTCTTGAACAGTTTAAGGGAAAAGGCCGCTGGGTTCACTGGAATGATGTCATCAAAAATGTCAGCCTGGGGGACAAAAACACCAAAGTGCAAGAGATCATTGTTCCCACCATAGACACAGTTCGCTACACCTACCTCATGGACCTCTGCATCCGCTATGGAGTGTTAGTATTCTACAGGGTCACAGCCACACTGAAACACATCAATGTTAAAAGTGTATTATTGCCTTAAATGATTGTTTGAGTTCTACATGTGCCATATATACTGGTTTCTGTAGCGTGTGTCATATTTTCTTTTACCCTTTTACATTTCATCTGGCAATTTTTTTTGCTAAACCTTTCCCCTGTTTCTCTGCTTAGGCCTCTGCTGTTTGTTGGTCCTACTGGCACTGGGAAATCAGTGTATGTGAAGGAGAAGTTGATGAACAATCTGGACAAAGACCGCTATCTACCCTTCTTTCTAAATTTTTCAGCTCGAACTAGTGCCAACCAAACTCAGGTCAGCAACTAGAAAGCATGGATGAAAGAATGTCCTTACATAACTATTACTGTTTTAATGTTATTAGATATTATAATTGAATTAAACAATTAAGGGACATTATTTAAATGTTATATAATTGATTCTTCTTTGCCTTTCCAGAGCATCATCATGTCCAGATTAGATAAGAGAAGGAAGGGAGTGTTTGGGCCCCCCATGGGAAAGAAGTGTGTCATCTTTGTAGATGACATGAACATGCCTGTACTGGAACAGTTTGGAGCACAGCCTCCTGTGGAGCTTCTTCGACAGTATATGGACCATGGAAACTGGTATGAACCACCCAATAATCGATGACAACTTTCGTGTTTTTTTTATTTTTAGTATTTATCTTTACTGTTGGAGGTTTTATTCAATTTTATTTCTGTATTATTTTAATTGCCTGATTCTATTTGCCTCAAGCATGAAATGTTTCAATCCAGGTTATACCCTATAAGGCACTTTGTAACTTTGTTTTGAAAAGTTCTGTATAAATAAAGTTTATTATTGTTATCACAACAAAAGAATGACAATTAAGGAAGATGACTCGACTTACTGCATTAGAGAAGCTTAAGCACTGATCAGTAAACAGACAGACCTTATTTGTTGTGCTGTGACAGGTATGACCTGAAGGATACCTCCAAGATCACTCTTGTCGACCTCCAACTCATCTCAGCTATGGGCCCCCCCGGTGGTGGAAGGAATGCTGTGACATCCCGCTTCCTGCGGCACTTCAACATATTTAGCATAAATGCCTTCAGTGATGACACCATGGTTCGCATCTTTTCCAGTGTGGTTGCCTTCTATCTCAAAAACAATGAATTTCCACCTGATTATTTCACTGTTGGCAACCAAATAGTGACAGCTACAATGGAAGTGAGTCCCACCCTTAAACACACAATGATATCACATGAGCTGTTCAAATTAGATGAATAAATATGTTTTTCATCATATCTTGTTTTCTCCAATGCTTTTGTATCTTTTTTTTACCCCCAAAGGTGTATAAGAAGGCCATGGAGAATCTACTTCCAACTCCATCCAAGTCGCACTACACCTTCAACCTGCGAGACTTTTCACGTGTTATCCAAGGCTGCCTGCTGCTGAAGAAGGAGTCTCTGGAAAACAAACGCACTATGATGCGCTTGTTTGTGCATGAGGTCTTCCGCGTCTACTATGACCGCCTGGTGGACAACAAAGATCAAGCGTGGCTCTACCAGCTGATGAACAGCATCCTCAAAGATCACTTCAAAGAGTCCTTTGATCAGGTGTTTGATCACCTGAAACAAGGCAGCAAAGTAAGCTTTAGTGTTATGTGCTTTACTATTATCATGTTTCACAGTATCTTAATTGCAGGACCTGTTGTCACTGCTTGCTGCCCAGGATCTAAAGATTTTATATATTTTGGATACATGTTCTACCAGCATATAAAACTTCCATAACTGTATTTGTGCTCTTCTAATACAAAATTCACACATATGAAACAAATAGTAAAATCTATATATTTTAACTTGTGACATAAATTTTCTTCTGTCCTCAGCTGGTTGAGCAAGACATGCGGAATCTTCTGTTTGGTGACTACATGAACCCTGACCTGGAGGATGATCAGCGTCTGTACGCTGAGGTGCCCTCAATGGAAAGCTTTGCTCAAGTGGTTGAGTCATGTCTTGGTGAATACAACCAGATGCACAAGAATCGCATGAACCTTGTCATCTTCCGGTAAACAGCTTTGTTGTTATAGAGTCAATTTAACTACATGCACCGCAAAAATATTGGTCTTAAGCTATTTATCATTGTTAAGCTATTTTGTATTATATTTTAAAATGTCATTATTTAAAAAAAGAAAATATATGTGATTTTTAGATTCAGCGTACAACCAAATTACTTGACCTGTTGTGCAGTTTACTGTGTAAACTCAACTGATAAAAGTGTCTGAATTATGTAGTTATGTCCTGGAGCACCTGTCCCGTATCAGCCGTGTGTTGAAGCAGCCAGGAGGCAATGCCCTGCTAGTGGGAGTGGGAGGCAGCGGACGCCAGTCCATCACCCGTCTGGCTACATCTATGGCCCACATGACTATGTTCCAGCCTGAGATCTCTAAGAGCTATGGCATAACTGAGTGGAGAGATGACCTTAAGGTCAGCTTTATGGTTTAGGACAGACTTCCGTGTCCTGTAATTCTGATGCATTACATGTATTATTTCTTATATCATTTTGATATCTGCTTGTGATTATTTTGCATTTTCAAACGATTGTGGAAGATTTAATTAATACCATGTCTCCCTGCTTTTCCTTATACTTTAGATGCTGCTGAAAAATGCTGGGGTGAAAGGTCAGAAGACGGTGTTCTTGTTAACTGATGCTCAGATCAAAGATGAGGCTTTTCTGGAAGATGTGGACAGTGTCCTGAACACAGGGGAGGTGCCCAATCTGTTTGCCATAGACGAAAAGCAAGAGATTATGGAGGTAGGCTCACAAACTGTATGTATTACCTTATAGGCAAATGTATACCTTGTATACTTACTCAGTCTCGCTTTCTCCAGACAGTGCGTCCCATTGCCCAGGCTGGTAATAAGAATTTGGAGTTGAGTCCTTTGACTCTGTTTGCCTTCTTCGTGGCACGCTGTAAAGAGAACCTGCACATTGTTGTGGCCTTCAGTCCTATTGGAGACGCCTTTCGAAATCGACTGCGCCAATTTCCATCTCTTATTAACTGCTGTACCATTGACTGGTTCCAGGTACTGTATAGGCATTAGGAGTGGAGTGATTGCTTGTAGTTTGTATTTTATCTTTAGTAAAACAGACACAGAAAACACTAAAAGCTGTCAATGAATGTATGTGTGTGTCAATTAGACAGTTAGTCACCTGTGCTCCCTGGGCCAGAGATAACATCAACAGAAAGAAAAGGAAGAATAGAAGGAGACATAGGTTACCTAACAGACACTATTACTACAGTGTCAGCAGTCTTTTCATGATCTTGTCTTTGTTCCTGTCCTCACTATCCCTTTCTTCTCTCTGCCCTGACAGCCATGGCCAGAGGAGGCTCTTGAGCGTGTAGCCAACTCCTTCCTGGAGTCACTGGAGATGAGTGAAAATGAAAGGCAGGAGGTCGTACCCATCTGCAAAACCTTCCATACCTCTGCAAAACAGCTCTCTGAGAGGTATGACATGTGATTTATTTATAGCTTGTACATTCAAAGTTAAAGTACATTTACAAGCCTGTAATTACACTGTTGTTTTCATTTCAGATTCCTCTCTGAGCTAGGTCGCCATAATTATGTGACACCCACATCCTACCTGGAGCTGATTGCAGCTTTCCGTCTGCTACTCACTCAGAAAAGAGACACTGTCATGAAAGCAAAACTGAGGTATACTAATGGTCTGGATAAACTAGCCTTCGCTGAATCTCAGGTATATGAAGCACAATTTTTACCGGAATTGTTTTTGTTTCTATATGTTTATCTTTTATTTATCAGCATCCTTCTGTATAACTTATTTTAATAATGCTTCTCGGCAGGTTGGTGAGATGAAGAAGGAACTTGTGGACCTACAGCCCAAACTGGAACAGGCAAAGATAGACAACACCAAAATGATGAAGGTGAATACATTTTGCATCTTTATTCACCCTCAACATCGACCAAGAGTATATATACAAGTACATATAAACATGCTGAATGTAATTGTTCAATGTGATGATGACTTTTAGGTGATTGAAGTGGAGTCTGTAGAAGTGGAAGCCAAAAGTAAAGTTGTGCGTGTTGATGAGGAGGCAGCAACTATAAAAGCCAATGAGGCTCAGGCTCTGAAGAATGAGTGTGAAAGTGACTTGGCTGAGGCCATCCCTGCCCTCGAGGCTGCTCTCTCAGCCTTGAACACTTTGAAGGTGAGCCCTCTTCAACTGCACTGCTTCATTGTACCAAGTTTAACCACTTAGAAAATCGCAGTTTAGACAGTTGAGTAAGTCCAGCTGCCTGTTTTGTTTCAGCCCTCTGATGTTACAATTGTGAAGTCGA
The DNA here is from genome assembly GCA_036023655.1 of Nannoperca australis. Lineage (NCBI taxonomy): Eukaryota > Metazoa > Chordata > Actinopteri > Centrarchiformes > Percichthyidae > Nannoperca > Nannoperca australis. The sequence continues at coordinate 14,720 of JAVQJD010060175.1, read as the reverse complement.
TGAAAAATCCTCCTTCAGGGGTTAAGCTGGTGATGTCTGCTGTGTGTGTGATGAAGGACATAAAGCCGGATAAGATAGCTGACCCAGCTGGGACTGGAAAAAAGGTTTAAAAAATATCTTCACGGTTGTCTGCTACTTATTTTTAGCCTATAAAAACATTGTCATAACATAAAAACATAACATTGCAACATATAGTAATATTGTTTGTTTATTTTCTAGGTTTTTGACTACTGGGGTCCAAGCAAGAAGCTACTGGGTGATATGAACTTTTTACGAGATCTGAAAGAATATGACAAGGACAATATTCCTGTGAGTGTCAGGAAATCTACGTATTATTTAGCACTTACACAGTTTTTTTTCTTGACTAACTCCTCTATTTCTTTCCTGCAGGTCCCCGTTATGCAAAAAATCCGTAGTGAGTACATGACTAATCCTGACTTTGACCCTAGTATAGTTGCAAAGGCCTCCTCTGCAGCAGAGGGCCTGTGCAAGTGGATCAAAGCAATGGAGGTGTACGACAGGGTGGCAAAGGTGCAGTGTTCTTGTGTTTGCATACACTTTCTTTCTCTTGATTTGTCCAGATTACTTTATTCTTTGATCTCAACCACTTTTTGGTTTTAGGTTGTGGCTCCTAAGAAGGCCAATCTAGCAGAGGCACAGGAGTCCCTGGCTGCTACCATGGCCCTGCTGGACCAGAAGAGAGCTGAGCTTAAGGAGGTCGAGGACCGTTTGGCTGCCCTTCAAAAAACCTTTGAGGAGAAGACAGAGGAGAAGGCCCAGCTAGAGTTCCAGGTGGATTTGTGTGCCAGGAAGTTGGAGAGAGCAGAGAAACTCATAGGTGGTCTAGGTGGAGAGAAGACCAGGTCAGAATGATGCACATAAATATTCCGTTTTTTTAAATCATTTTCTGCAAATAAGATCATTACAATATGCAGCTAACTGAATTTATTTCTGTTTTTAGATGGTCTAAGGCAGCTGATGACCTGCAAAGCACATATGACAACCTGACTGGGGATGTTCTCATTTCTGCGGGTGTCATCGCCTATTTAGGGGCCTTCACTGCTGGCTTCAGACAGGACTGCACCAAGTCGTGGACTAAACTCTGCCAAGTAACAGTTCTCCGGTTCTTTATTTAGATTTTTTCTTTCTTTGAATTCAAACATATTTAATTGCTTATTATCTTTCTTTTCGCCGTCCTTAATATCTCTAGTGTAAGAACATTCCATCATCAGATGACTTCTCTCTTAGTAAGACCCTGGGAGATCCCATTAAGATCAGGGCTTGGAACATTGCAGGGCTTCCCAGTGACTCTTTCTCTATCGACAATGGTGTTATTGTCAGTAATTCACGTAGATGGTGAGCTGTGTTGCTGAAATGTTTTAACGTTAAATCTATCACTACTTACTTCTGAAACATTGGTCAAATGTGAAAAAAATCCTTCATGTTTGTGTTCTTGTAGGCCCTTGATGATTGATCCTCAGGGTCAGGCCAACAAATGGGTGAAGAATTCAGAGAAAGACAGCAACCTGAGTATAATCAAGCTAACAGACGGGGACTACATGAGAACTTTAGAAAACTGTATTCAATTTGGAACTCCCTTGCTGCTGGAAAATGTAGGAGAGGAGCTGGACCCCTCACTTGAGCCCCTGCTGCTCAAACAAACCTTCAAACAAGGTGCAGTGAATGTGAGGTGGCTGTCTAGGGGGCAATTGAAATTTGAATTTAAAACAAAAGTGGTGAAAATACTAAGCTCAGTAATTTTTTGTTTCACCCAGGCGGTGTGGATTGCATTAGGCTGGGGGAGAGTGTGATTGAGTACTCCTGCGATTTCCGTTTCTACATCACCACTAAGCTGAGGAACCCCCACTACCTACCAGAACTGGCCACCAAGGTGTCCTTGCTCAATTTCATGATCACTCCAGAGGGCTTGGAGGACCAGCTGCTGGGGATTGTGGTTGCTAGGGAGAGGTAGCGCTCATAAAACAGTCACGTTGGTTTATATTTTTTTATTACTTCTTTAGAGCATTGTTTCTGCTTTATCTTCTCTACAGGCCTGAACTTGAGGAGGAGAGGAATGCGCTAATCCTACAGTCAGCTGCCAATAAGAGGCAGCTTAAGGAAATTGAGGACAAGATCCTGGAGACACTGCAGTCCTCTGAGGGAAATATCCTGGAGGATGAGAGTGCCATTCAGATTCTAGACTCTGCAAAGATCATGTCCAATGAGATTTCCAAGAAACAGCAGGTGTGGACAAAGCACAAATAACTCCTAAATGTTCTCTAGAGAATATGAGACCTGGATTGTGAATATGACGAGTCTGATATTTAGTCATTTAACTGCCCACTGTTTATATATTTTCCAGATTGCAGAGAAGACAGAGATCAAGATAGCAGAGTCTAGAGAGGGTTACCGAGCCATTGCCAAGCACTCCTCCATCCTGTTCTTCAGCATTGCTGATCTCACCAACATAGATCCTATGTACCAGTACTCTCTCAGCTGGTTTGTCAACCTCTACATTAACTCTATTCAAGACAGGTGAGTGAAGTGTATTTTGCAGTGTCCCAAAATAGATAATTCATTGAGAAAAATCTGCCAGGAATAAAGTTTGAATTTTACACAGTTTGACAAAGTGGAAATGATTACAGCAACTCACTTGGTTTATATATGGATGTCAGGCTCAGTTCTTGTCTCAGTCATAAATGCCATCAGATTTAGTGCCATTGTACACATGCCTAAACTGGTGTCATTATCTCCAAATCATCCTTAGTGTCTTTTAACTTCAAGAAGTGCAAAAGTGAGAAAAAGAAGTGCAATCAGTAAACCACACACAGAATAAATGAAACCATTTATGATTAAGGTCGGAGTGGAAGCAAAAGTATTTCTACACAGCAGCTGCAAGTGGAAGGGATCAAATTCTTTTTTACTTGTGGAGCAGCAGATGTGCCCTTACACACCGGAAACATGCTGTTTTTGTGCTGTAACTGTAGACATTGTCAATGTGTTTCATTGTACTCTAATCACATTTGACTAAGTCGAATAAACTTGTGGCAAGATTGAGCTACATTTTGAAATTCTGAATGAAAGACGAACTACACACTGACATCTGACATAAACGTTAGCCTTATATAACCTTTACGGTTTTGTCTGTGTTCATCTGAAGCTTCTTATGTTTTCTCTTTTATCCAATCAGTAACAAGTCCAAGATCCTGGAGAGGAGGCTTCGATATCTGATTGATCACTTCACCTATAACCTGTACTGTAACGTCTGCCGCTCTCTGTTTGAGAAGGACAAACTCCTCTTTTCCTTCATTCTCTGCTGCAATCTACTCCTGTAAGTGTTAAAGTTACCGGGAGAATGAATTAGGTTATTACAATTTGATTCCATCCATTAACCACATGCTCATATGAAGATATACTATTTTGATTTTTATATTGTGCTATATTCTTCCATTTACAATCAGAGCAAAAGAGGAGATTAAATACTCTGACTTCATGTTTTTCCTGACTGGAGGAGTGGGCCTTCAGAACACCACTTCTAACCCCGATCCCAGCTGGCTGCAGGACAAGAGCTGGGATGAGATCTGTAGAGCCAGTGAACTGCCTGGCTTAGAAGGAATAAAGTAAAAAACAAACAGCAGTACTCAACCAAACATGATTTTTTATCACTTGTGCCTATTACTCCACTGTCCTGTTTGTCATTACAATTTCCTTTTGACAAGTGCAGTGAATCTAAGTGTTATTTATTCCACAGAAAAGCTTTCATCAAAAGCCCAGAAGACTTCAAGCCTATTTATGATAGCAAAGAGCCGTGCAATGTTCCTCTGCCTCCTCCATGGTGTGAACAACTCAATGAGCTGCAGAACATGATCATTGTTCGCTGCCTCAGGCCTGATAAGATAGTGCAAGCTGTGACTAAATATGTGACGGGCAAACTGGGGAAGATATTTGTCCAACCCCCTGCCTTTGACCTAAGTAAGAGCTACCTGGACTCCAACTCCACCATCCCACTCGTGTTTGTGCTGTCTCCAGGAGCTGATCCCATGGCTAGTAAGTCCTACAGTACCAGTGGTTTACTGTCAAGGTTCCATATAATGCTACCTCTCCAAATAATTAGAAATAACAATATTCCTCCACAGGTTTACTGAAGTTTGCCAGTGACAAGAACATGGGTGGTGCCAAGTTCCAGTCCATCTCCCTGGGGCAGGGCCAGGGACCCATTGCTGCTAAAATGATATCCACAGCCATGCAGGATGGGACATGGGTGTGTTTGCAGAACTGTCACTTGGCTGTTTCCTGGATGTCCACCCTAGAGAAAATCTGTGAGGACTTCAGTCCAGCAACATGCCACCCAGACTTCCGCCTTTGGCTCACAAGCTACCCATCATCCAAGGTAAAGCTTTATGCAGTTAATTCAGCACATGTATAAATTACCAGAATTAAACAGGAAGCTAGAGCTTTGTTTTGATTATAGGGGAAAAAAACATCCTTTCTGATTTCAGTTTCCAGTGACCATCCTGCAGAACGGGGTGAAAATGACAAATGAGCCTCCAACAGGACTCCGACTCAACCTGCTACAGTCTTATTTATCCGATCCTGTTTCTGACTCAAGCTTCTTCAATAACTGCACCAATAAGGAGCTGGTGAGTTGGGGGAAGCACATTTTAATTTTGTATGTGACAGAAACTTGCATTTATTTGTCTAGTAGGTCTATCATATGAGGCATTCTCTAAATCTTGGATTTCTCCACTAGATTTGGGAGAAGCTCCTGTATGGACTGTGCTTCTTCCATGCTCTTGTTCAGGAGAGGAAGACGTTTGGTCCACTGGGCTGGAACATTCCCTACGGCTTCAATGAGTCTGACCTACGTATAAGCATCAGACAGCTACAGGTATTCATTCAGTTTCAGTGGCCATCTTTCTTAATTTCAAGAATCTAAAATGCATGTAATTTGCTTTCCTCTTTAGCTGTTTGTGAACGAATATGATGAGGTGCCCTTCGAAGCCATAACCTACCTGACTGGGGAGTGTAACTATGGTGGCCGTGTGACAGACGACTGGGATAGGCGGCTCCTGATGACAATGTTGGCTGACTTCTACAACCAGGACATCATTGAGAAACCTCGCTACCCTTTCTCACCTAGTGGCGAATACTATGCCCCACCTAAATGTATTTATGAGGACTACATTAAATTTATCAAGGTAAAGCCACTTAAGATAACACACATGAAGAGGATAAATATGCATTTGTTTGTTTTTTCTATATAATGACATCCAACTGAGTAGCAATACCTGTGTTGTGTTCTAGGAGCTTCCACTCAGCCAACATCCAGAGGTGTTTGGGATGCATGAAAATGTAGACATTTCTAAAGATCTCCAGCAGACGAAGCTGCTGTTTGATTCACTGCTACTCACCCAGGGTGGAGGAGCTAAGGGAGGGGCTAGCTCCGGTAGTGACAACATGCTGTACGAGATAGCGAATGACATCCTTACTAAGGTATAAACTAATCAAACCTCCTCCTTATTTAGCAAATTTAGCCATGATAGTGGTGAGGCTGTTGGGATCTACCACTCTGGTGCAGACTCTAATATCTCAACAACTATTACATTTATTGCCATGAAATTCATAGTTCCTAGAAAATGTATTCTACTGACTTTGGTGATCCTCTGACTTGTTCCTTAGCTCTATGCATAAAGGTCTCACCTTTATGCATAGAGTCACCTTTGTGGCTGTGAGTGAAATGTTTCTACAATAATTAGATGGATTGCAAATATTCATGTCCCCCTCAGGATGAACTGTAATAACTTGCCGGCTAAACCATAGCATGTTTATTATGAAGCATTGTCATTGCCTGTTAGCATGCTGATGTTAGCATTTAGCTCTATGTGGCTGGTGTGTACAGATACACATATGCATTATGTATATTACAGATACAGATATGCTTTTGTTTATCTAGTGTGAGATATCTAAAGAGAGTGTTATTATAGCTCTGGGGTGAAAGGAGGAATGTGCTTTTCCTATCCTTTTAATCTTGTAGTATTAGAATTTACCAAATGCATTTTGTAAAGACTGGGTTTAATGTTTTGGAAGAAAATAAACATGGCACTAGTGCAGGTTAAGCTTTCCAGAAAAGTGCCACATTCTGTAGGTGCTTCCTTTACCTTGATTATAATAAGCATGAACTGTGTTGTGTATTTGTAACTGGAATACCTGCTTATTTCCACCAGATTCCTCCTAATTTTGACACAGAAGCAGCTCTCTTGAAATTCCCAGTGCGCTACGAGGAAAGTATGAACACTGTTCTCGTCCAAGAGATGGAGCGCTACAACACGTATGGACACACAGCTCAGTGCAGAACTTTAAGACAAACAGCACATCATCACCTATTGTATATGACTGAACTGCTGTTTTTGCTCTCTCTCAGGCTGTGTAGTACAATCCGTGTGAGTCTACAGAACCTGTTGAAGGCCATTAAGGGTTTGGTGGTGATGGATGCAGAGCTGGAGGCAGTTGCAGGCAGTTTGATAGTGGGCAAGGTTCCAGAGAAATGGGCCAAACGCTCTTACCCTAGCCTCAAGCCTTTGGGCAGCTACATTACAAACTTTCTCTCAAGGCTCAAGTTTTTGCAGGTGAGACTGCTTAATAAAGATCATTCAGATGAACAGGAGATCACTCTGATTACATTGGAGCTTTGTTGAGTTTGTGACTCCACTTATAGCTTCACTTTTGCTTCGTGTTCCTGTAGGATTGGTATGACACCAATAAACCCAAAGTGTTCTGGCTGTCTGGCTTCTTCTTCACCCAGGCCTTTCTTACTGGCGCTATGCAGAACTACGCCAGGAAATATCATGTCCCCATTGACCTGCTAGGTTTCGATTTTGAGGTCAAAAGATTCACACTTTGTAATCCCTCTGTCTCCACCTCAAATATATTCTCACAGCCCTTAGAGTATACTGATCTGTGGTTTTGTTTTCATGATTTTATCCTACAGGTTCTTCCTAATGATGAGTCAGACGCATCGCCTGAGGATGGTGTTTACGTTAATGGATTGTTTCTGGATGGAGCTCGGTGGGACAAAGAGAGGTAGATCTTCATACTAGGGTTATTTTCAGTAATATGATTATAATAGTGAAGTGCAAGGAGATTTCATATACCTCTATTGTTTGTCTCCCTATCATCAGTGGAGTTCTGGCTGAGCAGTACCCCAAAGTCCTATTTGATACAATGCCCATCATCTGGGTAAAACCGAGTAAGTATCATTATACTTTCTGTTCATGTCTATTTTAAACCCATTATTGTAAACTTGTTGCTGTTTTTTCTCGGATTATTATTTCCTTGTAATTTTTCCAAATCTGCCTCTTTCTCTCCCATGCAGCTCAAAAGAAAAACAGCGATCAGCCTCAGAAGCTGTATGTCTGCCCTCTCTACAAGACCAGCGAGAGAAAGGGCACCCTCTCTACCACAGGCCACTCCACCAATTTTGTCATTTCCATGATGTTGCTTACTAACAGATGCCCTCAACACTGGGTAAAGCGTGGTGTGGCCATGCTCTGCCAGCTTGATGACTGAAATCTGACTGTATAACACTCAAGCACCTCACTGTGACACATGAAATACTTTGATGCCTTTTATGATTATTTGTTCTTTCATAATGCAGAATTAAACATCTGTTTGTGATCAAGTGGCGAGTGTGTGTTTTAAAACTATGGATAGATCATATTTATGGAGAGGTACATCTAATCGTGCATTATACCCTTTTTTAGTTCAAATGTCTACTAAAAAATACAAATCTAGATGGGTGTCTGGCTGTCCCAACAAAAAGGAACTGAAAGACACTTAATTTCACTGTGACTTTTTAATAGAAGAGGGTAACAACATACACCTTTCAATCCAAAAAAAGAGTGCACTTCATTGTTTTTATCACTTATAACAAATCTTAGCAACATACTGCATGAAGCATCATATTTCGGCCCTACACACAACCTACTGTGCATGTTTATTTCTAATGTAGGTCTACAGTATACTCTGCCAAGTGAACAGCAACGTTTATTGATTTACTCCATTTAAGCCGTTTGAGTTTTTAAACTAGTTCACAAGAATCCTTTCCTGGCATCAAGCCAGGTAACTGTAACATTGCTTTTGGAAGACATTTGCAGGCATGTATTACACCAGCAATGTGGCCACAAACCAAAATTAAAAACAGACGTCTTGTAATGAGAACCAGGAACACTAGTAGTGCTGCTGTAAAGGCTTGATGATCATGCTTGTAGACTGTTACCTATCAGTGTAAATATTCTGTACAGTCTCTACTTTTCCTGCTTGTTTGAGGCATCTTTTCCTTTTCTCAATGCCTCCTGTTTGTTTCTTGGTTCCTCACTGTGAGCTGATACTATCCACAGACTTGTTACGCTAGTAGATGATAGCGTAATGTGTATGCTATCATCTACTGCTTCGTCTGTATTTTAAAGAAGTTGCTGTGTTCTAGCACACAAACAGTACAGCAACAATATAGGTAAAATAAACCTTTCCAATGAATGATGACTGGGGAAAGAATTACAAAAACTCAACTTGATATACACCATATGGAAATGTATTTTTACACTAAATCATGTAAATAAGGGCAAACTCAGCATCATATATGTGTGGCATGGGCATTATTTGCACAAATTATTATAAAATGTTATTAATCTGTAATTAAATCCACAAAGCTATCAGCTATCTTGACTATTTTTATAAGTGTTTCTGCCAGAGTCATCTTGCTGTGTTTTTTTAAAATTATGGCCTCTGTGTTATGAGTGAATGTGCATATGAGCTGAATGATGGCAGTTGTTGCAGTGCTCAGTGGGTCAAAGCTAGGTGCTGGCTGTGAAGACCCCGTGATCTGATATTTATAGTGCGAGAGATATAAATAGCTGTAATAGTATGTGTGGGTACTGAGGAGCCTGCTGGCTCTACAGTTGTAAAAGCCACCGAAGGCGCACAGCTATATGACTGAAGGTAAACACCAGACAATGAATAAATAATGCATCTATCGAAAAACTAGCTTGATTTGTTTGGTTTTATGGATTGTAGCTGTTGAATTTCAATTTTATGTTGTTAAATTTCCATGTCATTTAATGGCACTTGGGATACTGTAAAAATGTCTTTTTGTGGCCTACATTTTCTATATATTTCCTCTGCTACTTTAAAGTTAATATTTAGGTAATCCCAACATTTGTTTTGGGCTCGCTTGGAGAGAAATACTATGCATGAGATCTGCTCTCACCAGGCCTGTGAAATTAAAAGCTATATGGCAAAATACTATGACAATATAGGATTGCTCAAATAGAATAATAAGTTTCAACATCTTGAATGCATTTTAGTTTCGCTTCATTTTGGTATGTAATTTACCAACAGCAATAAGAATAAGGAATATTCCATGCTTAGCTGCTCTTTTCCCTGTTGGTATTCAGGGCTGCAAGCAGGCCTAGTGTGTGAGTTCTCAGTTACCAGATTTTTATGGTCTTGTTTACCTTATGGCTGCGTCTCCCCACAGCAACTCCCTTGTGCATAGACCCTTTCTGGACTAACCAATGAACACAGAGACAAAAGATGACTTTTATCACTCGGAGGATGACTTGGATGAAGATGAGGCAACGCAATATATAATCGAACAAAGTCTGATTCAATATAGAAAGCTCAAAGGATTGAATCCAAGGTTAATCTCTAACCACCCACTATTAAATGTCTCTTCCTGTAGATTGTGTATCTCTTGCTGGTCATTTAATCCTTTTAATTTATTGTTTTTGCAATAGTGATCTGAAACCCAGTGAAGACCCTGATGAGATTTTCCAAGCAATTAAGGAGGGTACGCTGATGTGATTCTTTCATTAGTCAAAGCTGATGCAGATCAAATGATCATTAATCATGCCAGAAGTCCTGATATAATGTATTCATATTTAGGTGATAAAGATGCACTGAACAGAATGACAGTACAACCAGAGACTCTGTCCAGGGTTGATGAACGAGGATGGATCCCACTGCATGAGGCGGCAGTGCAAGAGGATAAAACGATCCTCCAGATTATCTTCTCAGGTATCGTTGTTATTAAAAGCCTGACAGTAATCTTCCACCCTTTTTTAATTCTGGTATGTTGATCAGTTGTTTTGTGTTTGGGTTGCAGCATCAGCCCCAGGTGCAGCTCAGTGTCGTTCCCTAAAGGGAGAGACACCATTGTTTCTGGCTGTGGTTCATGGACTCAGGGAGAACGCTACATTCCTGTTACAGAACGGTTGTAGCCCGGACCTCCAGAATGATGAGCAGGATTCCCCATTAGTGGCAGGTATCTGACATCTGAATGCAAAATGCAGACCTAAAGATATCTGCTCGTTTTTAAATGTTCTACTCTCTCCTGCTCCTTATTTCTTAGCTATTATGAATGACCAGTATGACTTGGCCTCACTATTGCTTCGCTACAATGCCAACGTAGACCAAACAGGACCGCTTAACAGGACAGCTCTACACGAGTCCGCCTTTTTAGGCCTGGAGAACTTTGTCTATCTGCTCCTAGAGTCTGGCGCCAACCCGAATGCATGTGACATCAAAAAGAAAACTCCACTGGCTCTGGCTGCACAGAATGGGCATCTGAATGTGGTGGAGGTCCTGTTACAGAAAGGTACATGAGATGAAGTGATTTAACCTCCACTATGGATTTCAAAAGTATCTGACAATTTATAGTGCAATAGGACAGGGAATACAACTGTTTGCATATTGGCTTTTCACAAAAGTTGGACAAAATAAATCATACATGTCTGTGTGGATAACTGCCTTAGTTTTATAACGGATTAATCTCTCCATATGGTTTTCCAGGTCTGTAAATCGCCTATTAAATGTATATTCTTACAGTATCTATATTCATTTGGTAGGAGCCCATGTGTGGTGTGAATCAGAGTCAGGGACTATCTTGTTTGATGCAGCAGCTTCAGGAAACCCTGACATAATATCCTTGCTGCTGGACCACGGAGCAGATCCCAACCTACCTCTTTACAGTGGACACCTGCCAATTCACCGTGTGGCCTACCATGGACACATACTGTGAGGAATATCTATGTTACAACATCTAGATTTTCCCAACAGTGTGAACCACTACTGTCGTGTTCTTAAATTAGGACTTTTCTTTGACAGGGCACTGGAGCTCCTCATTCCAGTGAGTAAGCTGGAAGCTGTAAAGGAAAGCGGGATGAGTCCTCTCCATTCTGCAGCTGCCGGGGGACATGCCCATTGTGTGGAGATGCTCCTCAAAGCTGGCTATGATCCAAACTTTATGCTGCACCCAAGGGTGCGCCGCAACTACGACGACGAGCGCAGGTCTGCCCTCTTTTTTGCTGTTTCCAACAATGATCTTCAGTGCACCCGCTTGCTGTTAGAGGCTGGCGCAATGGTGAACCAGGATCCTATCAACTGTTTGCAGGTGGCTCTTAGACAGGGCAACTATGAACTGATCAACACATTGCTGAAGTCTGGGGCAAATGTAAACTATTACTCCCGTGTCAACACCACTCACTTCCCCTCCGCACTGCAGTACGCCTTGAAAGACGAGGTCATGCTGAGAATGATTCTTAACCATGGATATGATGTAAAACGCTGCTTTGACTGTCCCTATGGTGACAGTTCCCATGACTACGCTCCTTGGACGACCTCAGTCATCAAAGACATGGTGGTGAGGCAAAGCTTGTCTGAGAGAAAAGTGGTGTGAAGAATTGGAAAGAATGAATGATTCCTACAGGAGAGACAGTGGAATAACACTTTCTTTCAAAGGTCTCCCTTTGACTGCCACATCTTTGTTCTCTGTTTGTCTCTTCTAGTTCTGTGAGGTGATAACTGTGTCGTGGCTTCAGCACTTATCTGCACAGGTGGTGCGCATCATGCTCGACTACACCGACCATGTCTCCTTCTGCACCAAACTAAAAGACACCTTGGAAGAGCAGAAACAGTGGCCGGAGATCTGTCACATTCAAAGTAAGAACTGCCATGATCCTGCTTTACTTATTTTTCACAAGCCAGCAAAAGCGTATTGGGGACCTAATGTGCATTCATTGACTTAACTTTATTTACACTCAGGAAATGCACGGAGCCTGAAGCACCTGTGTCGGCTGCGGATAAGGGAGCGTCTCAGTCGCCTGCGCTTGAGAGCCCCAGTTTTTATTAACTTCCTTCCTCTTCCTCCCAGACTGAAAGATTACCTACGCTACAAGGAGTTTGATGTCTACAGCAGAGGCAGCATGGTTAACCCAGAGTGAAAACACATTTACAGTTATCCCTGATACCACTGGGTTAGAGTGACAAAAACACTTAGTATCCATTTTCTGTTTGCCTTGATTTGTGTGATTTGGAAATTGTGCAATTTTTGTGTTTTATCTACTTTATGTCTCCCAATATTATTCATACAAAACTGTATGTTCTTTTAAATTCTTTCTTTTAATAGCTACAGTGACTCATGCCTCAGTTAGTGCCTCATGTGCAGATTTAGACTCGTCTGGTTGAATGGTTCCTAAAGAAACATGTTGAAAAAACAAATAATGGATTATTGTTATTATATCACCCTCAGTCTTATTGTAATTCCAGTACTCAATTGTATAATGTGAATACAGAAATTTTGAATCAAATCATAGAGAGGTGGCATAAAAGCATAAAACCAGTATGCAATAAAAAAAAAAACTCTAATGTAATCAAAAACATCTAAAATTGAACAATTCTTTAGAATCTCTGCCTCTTTGTCTTCACCTGGTGGTAGACTGGAGATTTACAGAAGTGGGATTGTTCTGTAGGTTGCACCAACCTACACTGTTTTACAGTGTGTGTATAAGCAGTCATCAGCCATCTCAGTGTGTGTGGTAAACGTGGTAAAAGGGGTCTAACAAAAAATCTAAGGGATGCATATTGATACAAAAAGAGGATATTACAATGTAGAGTAATGACGTCCAGTCAGGGCATTCATAACTTCATAGCAGACCTTTACATAGTTGGCTGTATCCTACGTCTTAATCTTATTGTGTATTGTTAAACTTTCATTACCACGTTCACTCTCACACACAAACACACACACATCACAACATCCCACCACATCAATTGCCGCAGTACATCCCTCCGCCGCTGGGTGGCGCGGATTTTCTCGTATGTAAACATAGTGACGGCAGCGTTTTGCAGTGGTAGAGAAGAACGTGTACGTCATTTTCACAATGGCGGAGGCTGGGTGAGGAGGAGAGTGTGTATATGAAGCGGCGCCGTAATCGTTATAGCTACATTGCTCGTATTACGTGCACGGTGCCCGAAAATGGCCCTGAACCCCAATGCGGTGGGGAAAAGGGACTCAGAATGTACCGAGACGGAGGATCTCCAGCCAAAGGGTGGCGAACCCCCGAAGAATTCAGCCGCCACCTCGGCCACAGCCAACCAAAATGGCGATCAGCCTGGATGTAGAGACAGTGTAATGCCCGAACAAGAAGCCCCTGAGCGGCGGAGGAGCGTGCAGGCGGATGCTCGGAGCTTTAGCAGTTCTCCCTTGCCAGGCCAGAGACCGAGCGAAGAGCTGCCACGGAGAAATTTTCAAATCCCGAGGAAGATAAGGGAACGGAAAGGTGGTGCCATATCACTGCAATTTTGAACAGAGCCTGTCCTGTCTTTCATAATTCTGCTGCTGCATGTTGCTAGCCTGTAAGCTAGCTGGCTGCCTGGTCTCCTTAGTGTAACAAAATGCTCACGGACATTTTAGGTATACATGAAACCAAAGTCATACTGTTTAAGCACACGGATAGTCCGGGTAGACGTAGCGACAGTTGTTTTTGCAGACATAGCTTTGGTTGGTAGTCCAGCTCGGGTATCCGAGTCACCAGCGAGCAGCAGACAGCTAGGTTCCTGTGAAGGCGCCTGGAAGCTTCACTTTGAGGACTGCCCGTTTGAAAGCCCACCGTGTCTGGTGTCATCACCTTTTCATGGGACCCTAGTAGGATTGAGTTATGCTGCTGGTGTCATGAGTGTGTTGCAGCCATCACCTGACAACATGTGGGTGTCTGATTGACCTCAGTGAAGGGCATGGTTATATCCACCCCACTCGTCTATTTGAAATGTTTTCACAGTACCATGACACTTTTAATGAAATCTAAGTAGGGCTGCCCACCCCTTGTCCCAGCATGATCTCACTGGTATGTCAGAGCATCCCTTTTACGCCTCGCCTCAATACTCTGAGAGCAGTACTCCCCATATTGCCCCATCATATGTCACAGCTTTAGTACCCATAGCAAAGTGGCAGACAGAAAGTGTTTTTACAGACCTTGCTGTGATACTTAGTAAGTGTAGTTAGTGAAGTTATTTGTAAATATGCAGAGATAAGCTGAAGTTGCTGGAAGTGTCAACTTTTCCCTCAGGAGGTTGAATATTGAATGTATAAATTGTCTCATTGCCCGAGTCGGAAACGTAACAACTGTGAGACAGGCTTGGCTGTGTGCACACTCCATTGGTCTCCAGTCTTGATCATTTTGCGTCACATGAGGGATGTTTACTGCTTGTTTACCCCACAGCTTGAGGCTGATGATGCTCCATCCAGGTTGCCTGTAGTCAGACAGCAATGCACTTTGTGTGTGTGTGTGTGTGTGTGTGTGTGTGTGTGTGTGTGTGTGTGTGTGTGTGTGTGTGTGTGTGTGTGTGTGTGTGTGTGTGTGTGTGTGTGTGTGTGTGTGTGTGTGTGT
>JAVQJD010060172.1:0-13454 GCA_036023655.1 Nannoperca australis | reverse complement strand
CTCGTTTAGACGCTCGTTAGCCACCGAGTGGAGGATTTACTGACGGGTTTGATGTCGTAGAACAAAACGTGGAAATGTCTCCAGCTTGTGTAAAACACAGAACTTATTTCAGACACGTTTAAGAAACCCACTTACTTCCAGACGAGGAGCTAACGTGCTAACATGCTAACTCTTTACCAGGTTTTAGTACTCGGTACTGTTTGGTTTTAAGATGTTACACTTTTAAAGCGCACTTTGATTCTTCTTCGAGTTTATGTTGAATTAATTCTTGCTTCTCGGCTTCTCGGCTTCCTGCTCGTCTGTCAAAGCACAAAGCTGCTGTATAACTACTTCCTGGTTGTAGAATCTCTTCTGAAAGCTTTTTACAGCGTGGTGTTGAAATTATGAGCTGCGCTCAGTGATTTGTCTCTTTCCAGGCGAGTTTGAGGAAGCTGAAGGTGAAGCTGAAGGTGAAGCTGAAGGTGAAGCTGAAGCCGAGGAAGAGGCGACGCACACGAGTTTCATCTCTCGGGGTAAAGCGGTTCCTTTGCTCACCATCTCGTCGTCGTCGTCGTCGTCTGTTCGTTCTGAACCTTTGTGACGAGCTGCTCGTCTCGACCAGCTTCTTCCAAACACACCCAGAAACAATGACGTTTCCCGTCTCGTGCTTTCACAGATTTGAACGCGACTGTGACGGAGGAAGCACGAGAGCTGGAAGACTTAAATCAGGATCAGACGACCCACAATCCCTCAGCAATCAGCCCCGGTGAGCCAATCAAACCGTCCCGTCTCCATCACGGCCGACAGCAGGAAGGTTCTCCCAGTTTTTAATATAAAGGAGAACTTCACGGTGATTGAAACCCTTTGGAAGTCTGCTTTGTTTGGAGCAAGCTAACAGCAATCAAATGAGCTAATAACCGTTTTAATACTGTGTTTTAGTTTTAATGTTTCAGATGTTGTCACAGTGATCAAGCTTTAATCTGGCTTCAGTGTTGGAGAAATACTCGTGTGTTTAAAGAAGAACTCACATTAAATAAAGAAAATAAGGAAAGTGGGGAGAAGAACTCTGGAGCAGAAGTCTCTGTGAACTTTAGTCAAATCAAATCTGAGCTGCGAAGAAACCAACACAAGATGACTCCCTCCCTGTCAGTCTCCGGCTGTGTGTGATTTAAAAACTTCATTTCCAACAACAACAACAACAACAACAACAACAACAACAACAACAGCTTTGTGTTCTCTGCTGCAGGTTCGGGTTTGTTGGTCCTCGACAGAGAAGCGCTGATCGAGCCCTCCGGACTCTCTCCTCCGAGCTCCGGGGACGGAAACGCAGCGACATCCTCAACTACAACTCTTCTGAGGACTACAACTCCCAGAGAGTCGACGCCGGCTGCTCTGGAGGAGTCCTCTGATGAAGGTGACTCGACTTTCATGAAGAAAACGTTTCACATTGGTTCATTTTCATTTTCTTTTTAATTATGCGTTTTGCATTTAAACACAAGATACAAAAAAAGAATTCCTTAATCTATTAAAGTGCAGCTGAAATCAAAAACATCCACTTGATGCATCGTGTTTAAATGTAGATGATTTAATGATCAACAGTATTTAGTTTTTATTATTATTAAAATCTCTGCAGATTCAGCAAAACCTCAAATCAGACCGTCTGAGAAAAGCACCACATCCGGCGCGACGCCCATCAGGTCATCTGAGGAAGACGAGGAGGAGGACGGTGGTGGTGATGAAGAGGAGCAGGAGGCTTCACATGAGCACGGTGAGTCTGAACCACATTCCTTCTAATTTAATAAAAGATTATTAATAACAGATCTGAGGGATTCTAGAGATTCAAAGACTCTTCGTTTTCTGTCAGAAAGTTTAAAAAAGCAGCAAATCTTCTCGTGTCAGAAGCTGGAAGCTGCAGATTTTTGATATTTTTACTTAAAAATGACAGAAACAATTAATGAATTATCAAAATAGTAATAACTAATCGATTAATCATTTCTCAGGTCTCAAATACAACATGAAGAAGCCTCGTTCTCACTCAGTTGAAATGCTCAAATAGACTTTTCACTGGAGGTGTGACTTTATGTAAAAGGTTTATTCTGTCAGTCAGCATCAAGTGTTGCACGACATGATTCAGGGGAAACTGCCCGTCTCCGTCAGGCTTCCACCTCTGGCTGTGCCTTTACGTCACAATCACCTCAGAGAGTAAAAATCAAAGTGTTTCACATCTTTGGAAAACAGACATCCTGGTAGTTTCCACTCCGTTGAGTCACGATGCTTCGGTCCTCGTATCAAGTCTGAAAAGCACCGTTTCAACGTGCGTCGCAGCGCTGAGACACTTTAAAGCACTACAACGTTATCATTAATGGTTCCAAAGTTATCTATTGTCTGTAGAACACTTCTGGCCTCCAGAACAGCTCTGAGGGATAAACTCTTACTGTTGTTGTTGTTGTTGTTCAGGTAAGGATGTGCTCACACCGACAACTACAACAGGAACAACACGGTCAACATCAACAAGACCGCCTGTAACCACAGAGGCAACAAGCTCCACGCCGCCGGCTCTGGTCACAGGTCAGTTTGGTACAGAGAAGGTAGAACCAGCAGAAGCTCAGGTCTGTGGGAGGCAGCTGCTTGGACCTCCAGTCAGAACCAGTCAGAACCAGAACCAGTCAGAACCAAACGGGGGGAAGCAGCTTTTATTCTGCACACAGATGGAAACAACTTCCTTCATCCCGCTTCAGAACTAAACCACAAACTCTGCTGTTCTCGTGTTGCATTCACAGAACTGGTTTCTCTGCTGCACTTTTATTTCCTTTGATGCAACTTACATCTTTTTACTGCACTGTCACTGGGTTTCATTTTAAAATGTCGTTTTGTTCTGAAAAAGCTAAAAGAAGATGTTTTGGTGCATTTAATTAAGTGGATTTTAGAGGTCTTCACGTGTGGACACTGAGATTATTCTTTTCTTTTACAATAAACATCCAGGGCAGCGAAATGATCCAGCGTGAGAAGGTGCCTAAGACCTGAATGTAGTCTTGTTAGGATCAGTGAACATGAGACGTCCAGTACCTCTTGTACTGTGATGAAATCTTGGATTTTGGACAGAAAGCTACAATAAGTTCGTCTGAGTATTTTCTGTCTGCGTGTAGTTTCATGTTTTTAAAAGTAGTCGTTTTCAAACAACCAGGAGGAAATGGTGCATTTGCTGGGGACTATTTTCAGCGGCGGATGAATCCACATTGGGTGCAGCAGGACGGTGTGTAAATAAACATTAGGTATCTTTGAAAAGGGTTCTAGAAAATCACCAGCCTTGTTCTTTAGAAGACAGAAGAGATGTTCGGGAGTTTGAATTGATTACGGATCTCCTTCCTAAAACATGAAGAACCCAACTACACACGGAGGAAGGTGGGACTTCTTTAATGTCGCGATAAAGTGGAATCATGTCCAACTTGTGAAGGTGTTTGTGCTCCGCTCTCTTCAGGTGGTGTCACCTTAACAGCAGCAGCTCCACCGCAGGGAGGAGGTGGAGGAGGAGTCACCTTAACACCAGCAGCTCCACCGCAGGGAGGAGGTGGAGGAGTCACCTTAACACCAGCAGCTCCACCGCAGGGAGGAGGAGTCACCTTAACACCAGCAGCTCCACCGCAGGGAGGAGGTGGAGGAGGAGTCAGCGAGGAGGACTCGAGGTTTCTGAGGACAACTGAAGGTCAGATCATTTGTTCCAGAAAGCAGCTTCAACAAACTGCTGCATGTTAGATGAGAAGATTGACACCACTCGTGTTTGTAGGCTAAATATACAGCCAGCAGGCGATTAGCTTAGCATAGCTTAGCATAAAGACTGGAAACAGCTGGATCCATAATTAACATGTTTCAAAGGGTAAAAACGGAAATGTGTGATTTTATTGGTGTTATCTGCCGGACCACTTCTTGGCTGCGACCTGTAACTTCCTGGAGTCTCTGCTGGTTGCCTGGTAACCGCTCCCAGCTGTTTACCCCAGCTTCCAGTCTTTATGCTAAGCTAGGCTAAGTTGGTCATTTTGAGCTCAGGACGTCCGATTGCTGCGCTCACTGTGTGACCCGTTGTGACAGCAGCCGCCTCCACAGGCCCGGAGGGAAACCCAGTCAGAACAACTGCCGCCGCTTCACAGGAGGACGTCTTCAGACCGCAGACGCCTGCTGGTGAGGCAGCGCCAGCACGTTAACACGGTCACGTAAACGTTTGCTCCCTCTATGAAAAAGCTGCTGCAGAAAGAACCGGTTTCATTTCAGCAGGAGTCCGTCGGGCGTGAACAGATATTCTCTTTTCTTTCCTCTTGTGGCATCAAGACATGCAGAGAGTGATTAGCTCTGCATCCACCCCAAAACAGTGGAGGTGAACGGCATTTAGTCTGTGGCTCAAAACACACAGTCCCTGCTTTATTTATTATGAACTGAACTCAGATTTGACATATTTATAAGTTTAATAATTATCAACATACACAGAACATCCGTTTCTCTCCTTATCCCAAAATATTTTCTCATTTAAAAGTGTTAAAGTTACTCTTTAACCTTAAAACAGCTTTCTGTTGTCTTCATGTAGTAATGTGAGGAAGGTTTCAGCCTCCTCGTCACTACGGATCACGTTTAACTCACAAGTGACTGAAGAAATGTGTTGAAACGTCCAAATCTCAGTATTTCAGCATTTCCCAGATTGAAAATGTAACCACCTCTGACCTTCCTGCTTTCAGCACAGGCAACTCCACAAACCCCCCCCGTCTCCCGGACGACGCAGAGAAGCCGACTCACCTCCATCAAACCGAGGTCCGAGATGGACGCGTCCACGACGTCCGACCCGGAGGAGGAGCCTCCGTGTGAGGGAGGAGAGCCGGCGGGCGGCTCGCAGGAGAGAGAGAGCGACGGTAGAGTTTGATCCAGATTAACACACGGAACTTTGTCGACTCGCCGGGTTTAAACGCTTAAACACATTGAGCAGGTTTCCCTCCTGGGTTCAGTAAAGTTAATTACATTTAAAAGTGAAATGAAGTAATCTATGACCTCTAACGAACGCCAGAGGAAACGCATTAACATGGAGGAGTGACGTGGATCATCAGAACTGAAACAGACCAAAGGAGATAAAAAGGTAGATTTTATATAAATCAGCACAACGTGGAAGTTGGAAGTTGAGTTTTGGGCATTTTTGTGAATAAAGTCTTGATTGAGTAATGAAGTAATAGTAACAGTGTGCAAGAACTCAAGTCCTGCATTCAACATGTTACTGAAGTAAAAGTACCAAAGTACGAGCATCAAAATGTAATCAAAGTACCGAATGATGCATGTTATATTCCAGATCACTTTAATGCTGCAGCTGGTAAAAGGTCTTTTATACATTTTAGTTGTTAAATAATGTGAATCTGTGAAGAAACAAGTAAGAAAATGATCAAATAAATGTGACAACATGGAAAAATTAGTGACTTCAGTTCAGTGAAGCTGCCCGAGGACGTGAACACGTTTCTGTGTTCCCGCAGACTTGTGTAACGCCACAGGGCATTGCATTGTGGGTACTTCCCTTAAGAAACAGGGCTCCGTTTGTCATCGAGAGAGAGAGAGAGCCTCCACTTCCTGCCCAGCCTGCACAGATCTTATACCCGTCACCTGGAGGGGCAGCTGGGAGCTGTGCACCGGAGGTCACGCTCGGATCAAACCTGCGGGACGGCATCACCTGTAAGAAGCAGAGGTGCCTCATGGGAGCTGCAACCTCACGACAGCACACACGTCCTGTAACACCAGGAAGGAGCTTGTGACAGTGTGTGTCCTCTGTGATGATGATGATGATGATGGTTAGGCCACTTCCTGAAAGTGTTGTCTGTGTGTTGGCAGACTGGGACGTGGCTCAGAAGAGGACGGTGCCGTTCTTCGCCTGGTCCCTGCTGGAGTCCGTCGGCCTGTCGGACCTGCAGCTGCAGTCGGACAGTAAAGGTAGCGCAGCCGGAGGCCTCTGGTTCTGCAGGTTGTTCACCTACAGGCGACGCACTAACCCTCGCTCCTCCACACAGAATGCAGTCGCTCCTTCACGCTGTACGGCAGCGACGGGCGAGCCACGCGGGAGGTGCCGGCTCTGGGGGAGATGCTGCACTGCCTGACGGGACGCTGCCCCCACGAGTACGAGATGTACGGCTGCTACTGCGGACAGGAGGGCGGGGGGCAGCCTCAGGACCAGCTGGACAGGTCAGCAGCGGCAGGAAGTCACCGTCTCCCCTTTAGTGCAGTTTAGCTTTCGTGACCAGAAGTATGACGAAGGATGAAGATGAAACTTGAGTTTAAAAAAGGCCCCACGAGGAGTTTTCAGCTCGTTGTCTTAGAAAGGAGAATTTAAAGGTAGCGAGTCCTCCGGGTGGATACCCTGCAGCGTTTATGCCCCACAGTGGTCTTCTTGTGGCCTGCTGCTGCTTCTGTATATTCCAGATATAAAAGATAGGATGATCCAGAACACCTACATCGCCCCCTGGTGGCTGGCTGCAGTACAGGCCATAAGCCCCGCCCCCTCCATGTTGCCGGATGGGGGACACAGTTCAGGTGGTTCTCATCACGCTGATGTTTGTTCAGGTGTTGGTTTTTTCTGCTCAGTTTGGTTTTAATTTGTTATTTGATGCTATAAAAAGGGGGTGTGGCCTCATGATTGACAGCTGTGAGCGTGTTGTGATTGGTTCAGGTGTGTGTGGGGGCGGAGGGACGTCACCAGTGCAGGATGGTGTTTGTGCCTTAATTTATTGTTCAGTGGGAGGAAGAGGAGACGCGGCGGCCATCTTTATCTACAGTCTGTGTTCCTGACACCAGCTGGGATGGCGTAGCCCCTCCCTCCACTGACAGAAACACCACGAAAGCCAAGCGAAGAAGATGACTGTGTTTGTGAACGCTCTTCACCAGGTGCTGCTTCTTCCACCACTGCTGCCTGAAGCAGATCAGCTCGGTGGGCTGCCGGCCCGAGAGGAGGCTGAACGCCCAGATCTCCTGCGAGGGCGGGAGGCCACGATGTGAGTACAGCAGGGAACTAAAGAACCAGCAGACATGTTGCACTACTTTCCATCTGCCTGAAGTCACAGCGCCTCCTGTGGCCAGGAGGAGAACCAACACATTTCATTTGACCTTTTTTAACATATGAAGGATTCAAAAACTACAAATAAATACCCAAAATGCTTCACTTTGAGCAGAATAAAGGTGATTATGTGGATGTTTGACCTTGACCCTCGTGGTCCGCCTCCTCCTCCTCAGGTCAGGGCGTCACCGTGTGCGACAAGCTGGAGTGTGTGTGTGACAAAACGACGGCCGAGTGTATGGCGGCGGCCCACTTCAACCACAGCCTTCCGTCGCAGCAGTGCCGCGGGCCGGGCCCTCCCTGCCGCCGGGCCAGCAGACCCCCCAAACCACGGGTTTCCCCCCAGTCCAGCGAGGAGAGCGAGGAGCCGCAGGGAGGAAGCTCGGACCGGAGTGATCACAAACAGGAAACGGCGACGGGTTCAAACACGCCGCCGCCGCCGAGCCGGGTTCACAACAGGTGAGGAGGAGGAGCTCGAGTCAGAGCAACGTTAGCTTAGCATGTTGATTAAATCCAAATAGAGAGGAGGAACATAATTGATTTGTTTAATACTGGATCAATATCCACTTATTAAATAGTAAAGTAAGTTTGACGGGCGGTGAAATTATGTTTTTTTAGCTTGTTGTGTCTTTTGAATCCACGTTTTAGGAGCTTCTTCCACATTTTGATTCAGTTCAACATCTAAATTCTGTGTCTGCAGCGATGAAAGTTCTGACCTGAAGGAGGAAGAGTCCAGTTCTCCTCCTCCTGCTGCTGCTGCTGCTGGGTCCACACCTCCTCCACCTCCTCCTCCACCCTCCAGTGACGAGAGCACAGAGCCGCCGACACACAGCGGGGTTCAAACCCACGACCAGAGGCCGAGTGCAGGGCAGAGCCAAGGGCCCAGACCAGCAGGAGGACCAGCAGGGAGACCAGCAGGAGGACCAGCAGGGCCCGGTGTGAAAGGTGAAGGTGAGGAGGAGGAGGAAAAGGGAGGAGAGGAGGAGGAGGAGGAAGAAGAGGGAGGAGAAGAAGAAGAAGAAGAAGAAGAAGAGGAAGAAGAAGAAGAGGAGGAGGAGAACAGAAACTAGAAGCTTTGGGATTTGAAGACGTCGTCAGATTTGAACAGAAACGACGTCCAATGAAATGTTCCGGTTGATTTTCAGGTGGTGAAGAAGAAGAAACACGTCACAGCTCCACAATCGTTAAACACTTTATTTCATCTCAAGTGACAGAGGCTTCGTCACGCGGCCGAGGCTCCGCTGCCGCTGCAGGAAATCCTTTCTGAACAGTGCAGAGCTTTTCTGAAACCACGCCTTAATTAACCCGACATATTTGTTCATCTCTCGTTTTTCAATGGCTTCTGGTTCCAGACACGATAATACAAAGTCAAAGTCGTGAGTGGAAGTCATTTAGTCTCATGTGCATTTCTGAGTCCAAATCACTTGTTTTAGCCTTCGTCAGCTTCATCTTCAGACATCTTCCAGATGTTTAAGTGTTCTCGGATGAACGTGCAGCGGGAGCAGAACCTCAGCGCCGTCAGTGTCTGACAGGAAGCCCAGCCTTAACACCTGGTACCTCTGAGTGGCACAAACAGACAAACATGAGGAAACAGCAGCAGCTTCTGCTTCTGGTTGTGAAAGAGTCCGACTTGAAAAGTGAATCACATTCACGCTTTGCATTGTGAAGTAAGGCAGGTCTCCATTTACTGAGTTCTCCAACACTTTAAGACTCTTTCCACCTAAACACACTTACAAATACCTGTAGTGATCCACTGTAGTGATCTGCTCCAGTGATCCACTGTAGTGATCTGCTCCAGTGATCCACTGTAGGGATCTGCTCCAGTGATCCACTCTAGTGATCTGCTCCAGTGATCCACTGTAGGGATCTGCTCCAGTGATCCACTCTAGTGATCTGCTCCAGTGATCCACTGTAGTGACCCACTGTGGTGATCCACTGTGGTAATTCACTCCAGTGATCCACTGTGGTGATCCACTGTAGTGATCCACTGTAGTGATCCACTGTGGTGATTCACTGTGGTGATTCACTCCAGTGATCCACTGTGGTGATTCACTCCAGTGATCCACTGTAGTGATCTGCTCCAGTGATCCACTGTGGTGATCCACTGTGGTGATCCACTGACCTGCGCTCACCCAGTGTCACTCTTTATTGTGATTAACTGCATGTTGATCCGGCTCAGTCTAATAAACACACTGTGGACTTCATCAAACGCACCAGAGTCGACTCTGATTTCTGCATCCATTTGCTCCAATTTAAAAACTTTATTGATCATCGGTTGCATATTGACGAGAGACAAGAAGCTGCAGCTCGGGCGCAGAGACGGACAGAAGAGCCGTCACGATCTCACACGTTGATCCAATTATGTTCTGAACGTCATATATCTATAGATATATAGATATGTATAGTTTAACACTGACACGTTTCACTGTCCACACACTGATGTGCAACATGAACCCTGGTTATTATTCTTTGTAATCCGTCTCTACAATTTGGAACTACTTTTCCCATAATGCTTGGGGGCGGGTAAGCAGGAAGTATACCGTTGCCGTGGATTCACATAGAAAGTGTGCAGAATGAGCTGCACTCATGCACAATGATTTCTGTGGTTTCCACGCAGAGAAACTGAAATCCTCTGAAGATATCGTACGTATCACGTTTCAACGTTTTAAAGTGCCATATTTGCTTAAATGAGTTTGAAAACGTTTCCATCACGTGTCGGATGAATTCAGCCTCCGAGCCAAAGCTGCAACTTCTAGAACAACAACAATAAAACTGTTCTAGATGCTAAAAGTATCTTTCTTCTACTTCTCTGTAATATGCAAAAATAACTGATATCATCCGAGTGAAGATATAATCATTCATTTTAATGACTCTTTATATAATGCTTTCTACAATAAAATCAAGTAACATTTTTATTAAGGAGACATTTCACTGGTAAGAACTGCACAACCCCGTTGAAACCCTGAACCGTCGACTTCTTCGTAAGTGAAAGTCTAAACTTTAAAAAGACTCCGTCTTCATCCTGAAACATGTGGTGGACAAGAAATCAATCTCCCGATCTTTACATTTCTAACCAGGCAACAATTTAACGATTACATGATAATAAAATGTACAAAAATATATGATATACTGCTATAATGACACATTCATAGAGGAAGAGGTCGTGTTTTCCAGACAAATCTAAGCAAACTGAAATGTTTCCAGAGTGCCGGCTCATTTTTCAGCAGTTTGATGAAAAGAAATCTGATTTTAGGACTCAGATGATGAAATGACGTGTTTCAGCATTTTACTCCCGGCGTGATATTAACAAATCATGCAGTTAAGTTCACATAACGCATGTTTTTAAGTAGATATTAAGCCACAAGCGAATACGTCACGCAATACAGATATGCACAGAAGCCAATGCACCAGATCCATCAGAGGAACATGTCTCACTTTGTCCTTTCATTTTCAACAGAGCAGCTACTCTAGGGGGAAGCTAACACTTCAGCCCGCGCTCGCTCGGACTCCACATGGTTTTAAAACGGTCACAAAGTCTGAAGCTTTTAAACTCAAATCACAACTCCATGTTCAAATGAGGCCGGCAGCAAAACAGGTCACGGCCGTGCTTCTCTGGTACTTTCACCAAGTTAAAGTCGATGTTAACGGACAAGACTGAAACATCAGACATGGAGTCAGCTGGCGTGCGTCGCTGAGGAGTGGGGGGGGGGCGTGGAGCCTCTTCACAGAAGCTAAACTTCAGCTTAAACCAACGTGGATGACAAGTTACACCTTCCAGGAATCCAATCAAGGCTGTTTTGCCGGTGTTTGCTCACATGACTCACATGACCCTGGAGAGTCCTGCAGCGGTGCTGCTGTATGGGCTCTACTCATGTCCCCCTTGGTGGTTTACACCTGGCTGAGATCTGAACATCGGGTTCTGATCCAGGTGAGACATACAGACACTCACCGGCTCCTGAAGAAGACAAATTACCTGTCGAGGTCCAAAGAAAGCTGACCTTTAACTTCCAGAACCATCTGAAACTTTCACAGAACAGCTGCCACTTCCTGCTCAGCAGAACACAAACGCCTCGTCTCGTTCACCCTCTGGTTCTGGTTCCTCTCCACAAACTACTCTTTACTGATATGGTTGAATCTTTTGATGCTACTCTCACAAACAGACTTCCTCTCCTCTGAGTGATGAAGGAAACTGACCTTCCACCTTGAACAGTCGCTCTGCACGCCTGCTCGCGGCAGCAGGGATGTTCCTCGTGACGCGGAGCTCAGACGAGAGGAAACGCTGATAACCATCTGTCATTACAGACCACAGCTGCCGCTCCAGCACATATGAACCATCTCCGTCCAAGAAACGCCTCCTGCACCTCCTTCTGGAGACAAAAAGGGGGCCTTTGTGGTAACTGTTGATTAAATCCTCTAAAAATGTCACCGCTTAGTATCCGAGTGGATGAAGACGGCTTTTTGTATGAATACACCGGGAGGGGGGGGTTAACTTTGATGAGGTGTCAGCCTGTCTGTCCATACGGCTCTGATAACATCCAGGTTTTATATTAAGATAGAAGAAACAGGGGGGGGGGGGGTACTGCTGTCTTTGGCAACAAAACATGTTTTGGTTTTTTTACAAGCTGTGAATAAAATAAAAAAAGCTGTGAGGATTAAAAGCTGCTGGTTGAACTGGAGATGCACCAGAACAAAGTGTTCGTCTACGCTCGAGCCACACGATCATTAACTATCACACACTGTGACGAGCAGCTGTCACGTGACCGGCATCGCTCGCCTCCTGCCCGGGTTTCTGTGTGCTTGTGTTCAAAGTGTGAGGCCTGAACCTGGACAACACCAGAACATCCCAGCAGTGCTCACTGGTGGTTATTTCTGCTATTTGTAGATATCATCAACCAATCGGAGCTTTGAATGTGAGCCGCCGTCTTCCTCCTGAGCAGCCAGCTAACTGTCACAGATCACAGCAACATGAACTGCACTTCTTCAGGTGCAGAGAGGGTCCAGGTACAGGACTGCAAAAGGAAATTATCCCCAATGAACAATGAACTGTCCCTCTATGCACAAATGTTTCACTATATTACTCGTTCTGGATTTTCAATGAAGATAATTGAGTCATAAAGATCTTAATTGAAAAACAAACCCCGGCAGCATGTTGGCTGATAATCAAGCGCTCCTTTTCCAGTTCAAACCGCATCCTACAAATATATTTCCAGCACTTTGTTGCCGACTGGTTGAGTTTTGAGGACGACCTCCTGCCTTCAGACATCTCCTGGAGCATGAACATCATGTTGAGAGCAAAACTGTAAATCTAACGTCATGATCCAGTTCACATGTAAGAGCCTTGTACCAAACAGGTGTGTGCACACAAAGAACCTCATTGGAAGATCAAAAAGCAAACGCTGGAAATCCAACCAAAGCTGTGCTGCAGCTTCCCCACGTTTAAAACTAAATATGTGACATTTTAAGAGCTTCTGAACACGTGAAGCAACACAATCACCACTATGAGCAGTTGGTGACCAGGAAACTTTAAACAGAAGCATTGCTTTCATTTCACTTCCCAACATGAAACTCAGCCGGTTGTTGAAGCCACTTCTGATGCTTATTCACCTAAAAAGAGCAGAGCCTGAGCAGCGAGGACTAACCTGCCTTCCACCACCTGTGAAGTTAATATATTGCACATTTCTACTAGTGTGTGACTGCACGAACACGCACTGATCAACATGAGAACACACTCGTTAAGAGGCAGGAAGAAGAACGTGACCAGCTTCACGTTGGAGCTCTAAGAGTTTCCTCTGAGACTACAGCTGAAGCGTGAAGCGCTGGCCAGACGGGAGGAGACGGACTGGAGATCAGAGTCATGCTGGGATGCAACATCTACACGCCGACGTCTCGAGTGTTCCTGTTGTTTTGTTCTCAGTGACTCGGACGTCGTGTTTCAGGGATGTGAGTCCGGCAACAAAGAGCAGCAAACCGGCTCGTTTAGAGCTGGAGGGACTGAACCAGGTCCGGAAAACTACTTTTATTCATAGTTGGGTGGTTTGGGTTTTTTATGGGGGGTGGGGGGGGGCTCTTTATATCTAAATAAAATGGCTGTTTTGCTGCATTTTGTGCTTCTGACAGCATCCCTGACACCTTTGTGCTGTCTGAGTGGAGTGCAGGTGGTGATTGTGTAGTTTCTTCTCAGCATTTTGTGTGTTTCAGCTGTGTGTGTGTGTGTGTGTGAGATGTTTAGAGTCTGTGGTGTGATCAGTACACACACAGGTCTGGAAACTTCATCTCGTAGACAGGGACGGACTGGTGCTGGGGGTGTCCCGCTGAGATGGACACCACTCCGGACGGGCTGGGTGGAGGCCTGGACACACACACACACACACACACACACACACACACACACACACACACACACACA